>NW_024121499.1:3553149-3761364 GCF_016745375.1 Pimephales promelas | reverse complement strand
CTTTTCATACTTTTAAATAGACTATTTATTTAGAATTTATGTATCTGTGGTCCGCTTGAAAATTTTCAAACTCTTTCAATGATATTACAAGACATATCATGACATGCATATTACATGCATAATGTCTTCTGCGTTGGCTAGCATCAACCTCACTATATCAACTTTGTTGTTATCTCTGAGACTAAAAAAAGATCATCAGGTTAGTAGGCCTTGTGTCCTCTCTCAATCTGCATGGTTCTCGTTCCTCATTTGGCAGCGGTGTCTGGTATCTCTCTGTCGTAAGAGTGCAAGAGATCTGTAGACCAGCGAGTGGGTAATTTCTAATGGGCTAAATAACCTGTTACACAAGACAGACACACATAACCTGGCGCTAGCAAGTGCTTCCCAATGTTTCCCAATCTTATTTAGTCCCACAACCCCATTAATGTTACTCATGTTATACTGCTCTAGTTGTTTTTTTAAATACACTGCAAAAATCAGGCAAAATAATATTAGTTTATGCATGTCTGTGTGCCTACGATTGACTGGCCATCACGAGTGTTTCCCTGCCTATGTCCTGACACCCCACTACCCTACATAGGACAAGCAGTTTCGAAAATCGGGGGATGGGTGTGTGTGTGTGTGTATGTATTTTCTGTTTCTGTTTGAGAGTGAAAATGGCAGCTGTTCCCTAATGCTATGTGTCCAGAGGAGGGGACAGAAGACTGGGATGGTTCTGCACATAACTGATCTTTATATAAACATGCGGGCCTGACCAACATGTGCTTCTTATACAGAGCTGAGAGATCCTGCTGTTCAAGTAATAATCAAGCTATACACCTCAGCCACATAACCACAATTACGCACAGCTATTGAATTATCCCGTTCTATAATTAAATACTTACTTGAGAAAGAACCTGAGAAAGTTAAAAGTTTGTTTGGAGGTAAGAAAAGCTCATTTACACATAGATTATAATGGCACCAGCTGTTCTCTATTCTTGGGAACTGATGCGTAACGTTGAGAACATTGATACAGAGGGAAATTAAAATGTGATTTTCCACTTCAGAACACACCAAATTTAATTTGTTTATCATGAATTATTTTTTTTAGAGAAAATGTTTTGCTCTAGTGGCCAAAAATGATACCCAGCCTAGGAAATCTTAGCCTAAAAAAATTTGTTAAAGGTTGTGTGAGCGTATTATGTATATCATTTGAGCTTCGGCACACTTTAGATTAGGGTCCAATTCTCACTATACTATTAACTACAACCTCAATAAACGCCTAATTACTGCTGCTTATTAATAGATAGTAAGTTATGTTTAGATATTGGGTAGGATTAGGGATGTAGAATATGGTCATGCAGAATAAGGCATTATGTGCTTTTATTGATACTAATAACAAGCCAATCTCAATTGGACACTAAACTAAAGTTTTACCCAACTGTTTTATTTACATGCCAAATGCATGTAAATAAAATGCATGCAAAAACAAGAGAGAACTTGATATGTATATCAAGGTCTTTCCCTTGAGCATTTTTTTTGCATATAGTAAAATAAAACTTAGCGTAGTTTGCCTTTTATGCCAAATAATTTTGCCAGATAAATACCTATGACAATAAGAGTGTCCTTTTGACTGATAGTGTATATAATTGTACCTTTATTTTTATTTACATAAATGAAATTAATACAAATTGAGTTAACTTCTGATTCAAACCAATTGCCTGCGCCTTCTCTGTTCTATTATGTCCTATTGAACACACATGCCTGCCACTTACAGGGACAGCAGAGGACAGGGGTGTAATTCTGTCGCTGTTGATTCAATACAGTCACAAGATCATTTGCTATGAGAATAGGCACTTGATAATGGCACAAGAACTACAACTGGACCACTGCCATAAGCCAACAGTGTCCCACACGGGTATTTATCCATCTCTAATCCAAACAAAGACACAAGGATTAGTATGTGTCCTGAGATGGTCTAAAATAAGCAAACTCTATTTGAAACTTTGAGAAGGGTCACAAAGATATCTTAACTTATAGATCTAAATAGCTTTTTGTGTTTCTGAGAAACAAGGTCAACTACTCGGTTTAAGTCACCGATGGTTGTGGTTGTTTCTGATATTCTCAGAAAAGATCCGAGACTTTCTTTAGGCTAAATGTGAATGCTTAGAAAACGAGTTTTGATTATTACTGATAATGTGAAAAAAGGTTCGCCTCTAAAAAAAATCTGTCTTTTAGTAGTTTAATTTTGCAAAACTGAGAGTCCATTATAAAAGCAAACATGAGAGTCCTTTGTTTATTACATTATTTACATTTATTACATAGCATTACTCCTAATGCAGACATAAAATTAGAGTTTTGAAACTTAGCGTGGAGGTCATGTTTGTGTCCACCTAAATGTTAATTAAATTCATTGCATATATGCACTCATATCAAAATTACACTCTCTCTCGCTTTTGTCCAATCAGAAGGAAATTAAAATATAAACATCTTTCGTTATCTGTATATCTTCTAAAAGGGGGGAAAATGAAGGGAAAAATATGCCCTTCTCAATTAGTCAGAATTGCGAGTATTTTCACTCAGCACGTACGTCCGGCCTCAGGGGAGGCACACACATGGACTGGACTCTCCTGAGGGTGTGTAAAGCCAAGGAGGAAATGCCTCCCTTTAAACAGGAAGATAGGATATTTCTTCAGATAAAATAAAACCAACACCAAATCTGAGAGAAAAACAAGTTAATTAGTAGTTAGTTAAGTCCAGTAAAGCAGGGGTGCATTTCCTGTACAGCGACGTAACTCTGCATCGTTAAACAAAATAAACTAGTCGCGACTCATTTCCCTAAACCGTATTGTCGCAGATTTGTCGATTAATCACATTGGTTAATGATATTATGCATGTGGTGGTGTAATAACCTATTTGAGATCTAATTAATTAGTCCGAGGACTAATTCTCAAATTAATTTTTCTCAGTTTTGCTTTATTTTCCAGATTGGGTCATAGGCTACTAGAGCACGCACATGCACACTCTTTAAAAACGGCACTTTAAATGTCTTGACAAACTAAAAGACAATTGACATTATAATGTCAGCCTAAATGTCAGATGGCTTATTTTGCTCAAGATAAGGATTTATTAAGTTCACATGTTATAAAAACAAGAAACTCTGCTTCTAACCACAGGTTAAGAGTAGTTCCAACCACACAACTTAATGCTGTTTGCGAACGAACTATGGTTTCAGGAAACACAGACCTGTTGAACTAAGCTGTTATTAAAAATTGTGTTAAATCTGAATATTGCTAATATGTTGTTATTTGTAACATAAGATGGCGCATTATTATTTTAACTTTCTAGAAAACACTATTGGCGACCTACAAACCCATATGACATACACTAACCTAAAGTACTATTATGAACATCTGTTCAATTTCTCATTAATGCAATGATCTAATCAACCAATCACATGGCAGTTGCTTCAATGCATTTATGGGTGTGGTCCTGGTCAAGACAATCTCCTGAACTCCAAACTGAAGGTCAGAATGGGAAAGAAAGGTGATTTAAGCAATTTTGAGCGTGGCATGGTTGTTGGTGCCAGACGGGCCGGTCTGAGTATTTCACAATCTGCTCAGTTACTGGGATTTTCACACAAAACCATTTCTAGGGTTTACAAAGAATGGTGTGAAAAGGGAAAAACATCCAGTATGCTGCAGTCCTGTGGGTGAAAATGCCTTGTTGATGCTAGAGGTCAGAGGAGAATGGGCCGACTGATTCAAGCTGATAGAAGAGCAACTTTGACTGAAATAACCACTCGTTACAACCGAGGTATGCAGCAAAGCATTTGTGAAGCCACAACACACACAACCTTGAGGCGGATGGGCTACAACAGCAGAAGACCCCACCGGGTACCACTCATCTACACTACAAATAGGAAAAAGAGGCGACAATTTGCAAGAGCTCACAAAAATTGGACAGTTGAAGACTGGAAAAATGTTGCCTGGTCTGATGAGTCTCGATTTCTGTTGAGACATTCAGATGGTAGAGTCAGAATTTGGCGTAAACAGAATGAGAACATGGATCCATCATGCCTTGTTACCACTGTGCAGGCTGGTGGTGGTGGTGTAATGGTGTGGGGGATGTTTTCTTGGCTCACTTTAGGCCCCTTAGTGCCAATTGGGCATCGTTTAAATGCCACGGCCTACCTGAGCATTGTTTCTGACCATGTCCATCCCTTTATGGCCACCATGTCCCCATCCTCTGATGGCTACTTCCAGCAGGATAATGCACCATGTCACAAAGCTCGAATCATTTCAAATTGGTTTCTTGAACATGACAATGAGTTGACTGTACTAAAATGGCCGCCACAGTCACCAGATCTCAACCCAATAGAGCATCTTTGGGATGTGGTGGAACGGGAGCTTTGTGCCCTGGATGTGCATCCCACAAATCTCCATCAACTGCAAGATGCTATCCTATCAATATGGGCCAACATTTCTAAAGAATGCTTTCAGCACCTTGTTGAATCAATGCCACGTAGAAATAAGGCAGTTCTGAAGGCGAAAGGGGTCCAATGTTCATCTACTGTCATGCACATTTTTTGTATGTCATTGAATTGGAAAATAAAATATCAGTCCAAGTTGCACACTTTTCAAGCAAAATATTGCACACACACACACACACATACAGTTGCTATGCTTCAAAAGATAAATCTATATATTCAAGATACAATATATAATGGCTGTATACACTCACCGGCCACTTTATTAGGTACCCCATGCTAGTAACGGGTTGGACCCCCTTTTGCCTTCAGAACTGCCTCAATTCTTCGTGGCATAGATTCAACAAGGTGCTGGAAGCATTCCTCAGGGAGTTTGGTCCATATTAACATGATGGCATCACACAGTTGCCGCAGATTTGTCGGCTGCACATCCATGATGCGAATCTCCCGTTCCACCACATCCCAAAGATGCTCTATTGGATTGAGATCTGGTGACTGTGGCGGCCATTTGAGTACAGCGAACTCATTGTCATGTTCAAGAAACCAGTCTGAGATGATTCCAGCTTTATGACATGGCGCATTATCCTGCTGAAAGTAGCCATCAGAAGTTGGGGACATTGTGGTCATAAAGGGATGGACATGGTCAGCAACAATACTCAGGTAGGCTGTGGCGTTGCAACGATGCTCAATTGGTACCAAGGGGCCCAAAGAGTGCCAAGAAAATATTCCCCGCACCATGACACCACCACCACCAGCCTAAACCGTTGATACAAGGCAGGATGGATCCATGCTTTCATGTTGTAGACGACAAATTCTGACCCTACCATCCGAATGTCGCAGCAGAAATTGAGACTCATCAGACCAGGCAACGTTTTTCCAATCTTCTATTGTCCAATTTCGATGAGCTTGTGCAAATTGTAGCCTCAGTTTCCTGTTCTTAGCTGAAAGGAGTGGCACCCGGTGTGGTCTTCTGCTGCTGTAGCCCATCTGCCTCAAAGTTCGACGTACTGTGCGTTCAGAGATGCTCTTCTGCCCACCTTGGTTGTAACGGGTGGTTATTTGAGTCACTGTTGCCCTTCTATCAGCTCGAACCAGTCTGGCCATTCTCCTCTGACCTCTGGCATCAACAAGGCATTTCCGCCCACAGAACTGCCGCTCACTGGATGTTTTTTTCTTTTTCGGACCATTCTCTGTAAACCCTAGAGATGGTTGTGCGTGAAAATCCCAGTAGATTAGCAGTTTCTGAAATACTCAGACCAGCCCTTCTGGCACCAACAATCATGCCACGTTCAAAGTCACTCAAATCACCTTTCTTCCCCATACTGATGCTCGGTTTGAACTGCAGGAGATTGTCTTGACCATGTCTACATGCCTAAATGCACTGAGTTGCCGCCATGTGATTGGCTGCTTAGAAATTAAGTGTTAACGAGCAGTTGGACAGGTGTACCTAATAAAGTGGCCGGTGAGTGTATATACCCAATATGGAGATATAACAATGACACCATTCTTGTTGGCAATGCGGTGCATAACAATGGACAAAATTAGTGTAAGTTACATCATCTCATCCACAACAGCAGCATCAGCCTGAACAACAGCATGTGGTCGTTCCTCTTCCAAACAGAATCTGACTCTCGTGAAAGAGTCTGCATATTTCAGCGGCATCACAGCCTATCTATAGCGGCATCGCCAACCCCCCGTATCCCGACAGTGCACCGGTGTCCCATTAACACATCTGACTCCTGAAACGTGGCAGGAATGGCACTGGTATCACACACACAGACATTATTCCCATACTTCTGTTGGGAGGAGCTGAATATGGGCTCTCCATTCCAGTGATGCACATGAAGCATCAAAACATATCAAACATCGCTGACAGAGTCTGCAAGTCATTCAGCACAGACATTCCCCTTAATTGTACTGATAAAGAGTACTAAAATAATATTAATGAAGTAAAAGGTCAAGGTAACGAGAGAACACTTTAATGACGTTTCTTAAAGATACACAGTGTAACTCTTTTAGTTTATTCTTAGCTAAAAACACTTAGTTCTTTCAAAAATATATGTGCTCATTAATGTATATTTACTTTGTTCAAGTAATAAAGTATTCTCGTGAGTGTATAATATGCCATTGAAAATACATACGGGTAAGGAGTCGCCATGTTGTCCCTCCATCTTGAAAGAACATTAGCCAAAGAGGGACATACCCGTTAATTCAAGCTTCGCCTTTCACGTTTACGTTTGAGTTAACACTCATGGACGAGGTTGAACCGGAAGCCATGTTAATCTTGGACTACATTGGCCACCGTAGGAGTTAAAACGAAATCGGAATTGAGAGGAACAGAAACTAATATTCCCTTGATGGTCATATACCTTTTCACCACTAGATGGGGGTAAAAATCACACAGTGTAGCTTTAACACTGAAGTACATTTTACAAAAAAAAAAAAATTATGTTTACACTTTTTATTGGGTCCTTGTTACAGTACTGAGTAATACAAATTAATGCACTTAATGGGTTTGGTTTAGAGTTAGTTGCATATAATTATGCATAATTTACTGTTATTACTAAGTACATGAAGCACGTAGGACAGTAAATAAAGTTACTAAATCTGTTTTGGTTACAAAGTTTAATAATGTTACCAAGTTTTACTGGTTATTTAATATTAATATATATTAAATATGAATTTACAATATCATCATTAACAAATGTTTAACTACATGACAGAAACGACTCTAAAGTAGGCTATATTTTGGTTTAACATAGATGCTTGTCAGTACGTTCGGCATATTTCAAAGACAAAAGAAGTCATTATGTAATTGCCTGCATTTTAAAATCTTGCTTCTTGATGAATATGATCCCGTAGGAAGGGTCTTGTCCTTAACTCTCAGTGTCCGCAAATCTCATGCTGCAATCTTAACTATGGCATGTATGTTGGGCCATGAACTCCACACAGTACCGTGAGACCGATCTTATGACCAGAGCCACAGCTGTCGCAACCGTGTACTAATACAGGAGACATACACACACACTTCAACTCAACATTTCAGTGCTTTTAGCAAGTATGTGGAACATTAAGACACTCAGGTTAGCTTCTTCTGATCTGCAGTTGAAAATCATTATCAGCATTCAGAGTTTCTTCCATTATGAACGTATAATAACTTGATTTACCACACATGAAAGAAATCCACAGAAGCCAAAATCAATGAAAGCACCAAAAACAGTGATTTTTTTCAGATTTATGCAAATTCACTAATCACCAAGTCAATTCCCATATTCATATTTAGCTGTACTAAAGTTTCCACGTCAATCCGAGAGTCTTGTCATTGTGAGCAAAACTCACCACAGTCATATTACCTTTATTGTTTCCTTGTGCAGAATCAATTATTCCCTCAGTAACAAACTCTCTCTGTCTCCCCCTTCTCTCAGCCAGCGTATTCTCTGACTGACTCGCACTGACCGCGACATTAGCAGTATTATTATGGACTCTGACAGGGGAGGCGGTCAGCAAGCCAATCGGATAAAGCCATACACAGAGGGTGAGAGAGTGGGCTTGAGGAGCGTCTCAATATCATAACACAAAAAGAATATGGCCTGAGATTTCAATAATACTCTACTCAAATTAACAATATCTGAACATATGAACAAAAGAAGTTGTAATATTGGACCTCTAAAGCCAAAACGAAGACGGAATTATGTTTTTGAGTTTAAGGAGAATGACAGTTCACTCTTTTGTTCTGGCAGTTGTTGTCTCTGAACACCCGAGTAAACACACATCTTTCTGTCCCACAGTGAGGTGTGTGTGCTTGTTTTTTAGGCATCCTTCCCATGAGGAAACCGAGCCGGGGTGATGCCCAAACAACTCAAACTGGTCACAAAACACTGCCAAAATTCATTAGCCCCTCAGCGTGACATGCAGGTGAGTCAAAATAGCACTTGGAGCCTCTATCGCCGGGGTCCCGGCGGTCCGGGTGTTCACATTGTTGTAATGCTGTTATTGTTAGTAGGATAAGCAGTGTAATGAGTCAGGTGGAGGGGAGGCTTCTCTGGCACAAGGTGAGGTGTTCGGTTTATTAGTCAATGCAACTCTCAGCAGAATAGCAGCCAAGAATCTGGAGCTGACAGCTGGCCGTAGACTTCATGTGACACACTGATGGACTGACAGACAGGCAGTGTGATCACATGACAAAGCAAGCCAGAGGAAAGAAACATGTATCCTTGTATCCTTGTGGATACTGTCAACACGATTTCATATCCTAAGGCTTTGGCATTGATTCATCGCAAATATAAATCACATACTTTCTTCTGTTCTCAGATAAACCATTATAAATATTTGACTTCCTTCTTGAACTTCACCTCCCTTTTTAAAACAAGCTGACAAACTGCAGAGTCTAGGGCTGTCAAACGATTAATCGCATCCAAAATAAAAGTTTGTGTTTACATAATATATGTGGGTGCACTGTGTATAATTATTTTGTATATATATATATAAATACACACACATGCATGTATATTTAAGAAAAATATTATTTATATGTAAAATATTTATATTTACATATCATATAAATTATTAAATCTATACACAGTATATACATGAAAATATTTCTTAAATATATACAAGCATGTGTGTGTATTTATATATATAAAATAATTATACACAGTGCACCAACATATAATCGTTTGATAGCCCTATTTAAAACAAAAAAGTATATATGTTTAATCGCATTAAAGTAAAAAATAGAGGTGCATATTAAATCATTTAAATAACTGAATAATGTCAAAAACTTTTGTTGTGCTGACACGAAAAACTGGCAATTAATAAATATTTGTTTATTATTAATTTTTCCTGTGTTCTCAGTTTTATATTCCCTGTTCTTAATGACATCATACACCATGAAGTGACATCATTTTCAGCAGGAAAACAGCACATAGCATCAGTAAGTATGAGCTTTATGAATTTATAAAAACACTATTCTATTTAATATAATCACAATACTCTTAATTTTGATTACTTTATTTAAAATTCAGATGAACTAATTAGTAAACAATTTGATTGGCCCCATTGACTTCCGTTGTATTTTTTTTTTTCCTACTATGAAAGTCAATGGAGCTGGTTATCAACATTCCTCTAAATATCTTCTTGTGTGTTCAACAGAAGAAATAAAAGTCATACAGGTTTGGAACAACATGACGGTGAGTAAATGATGACAACATTTTTTATTTTTGGCTGAACTATCCCTTTAAGTGCGAACTGAATGTAATGTTTTAGACACTTAATTGCCTGTTATTTACAATTTAATAAAAAGTTAACCTTAACCCTAACAGTGTAAATTTATGTTAAATGCAATAGTTGAATTTAAGAGTGTTTCTGGGTGCAAGTACAACTATATATGTAATTTCATTGTGTTTCGAATACGCCTGACAAGCATTTTCTGTAAACCAAAATATATTTGTATAACTGTAAACTATACATATACTAAAATGTAATTGAAAAAATATTTAATTAAACATTTGTATTGATGAAGCTGCAATTTAGTACATTTAAAATATATTAACTCTTAATGTAATAAGACACAACGCATAAAATTATATACTTTACATGTATGTTGGTATGTTAGTCAACACATCCAAGTAAGTGTACTTCTTTAAAGCATGACAAAAGCATCATGATTAAAAATGTACTTAAAAAAACTTTTACAAATGTCCTTGTTACACATTACATGTAGTTACTGTATTAATAACTATAATTTATTCATGATTACATCCAACTAAGCCTAACCCACACCCTAACCCCATGTAGTTTTTAACACAGTACTTAAATGTATAATAACACTGTGTAAAGTGTAACCAAAAACTGTACTTAAGCGTGTTAAAGTGTATTCTTTAAGTGTCCTTTGATTTCATTAATATATTATCTAAAAAAAAAATCTGATTCAACACAATTACACACACTTCTTTTTCTGAATGGTTATGATATCAGCAAACCCACCTGCATCTGAAGAGGGTGTCCAGGTGATCCGGAAGATCCCTCGCAGACACTCACACATGGCTCACACACACACTGAACATGCATCACACGCGGCGCAACTACGGGTCAGGCCTCGGGTCGGGTCTCTGCGAGTAGATCGCTTCCAGCGAGCGTGAAGGGGAGACGGGCACTGACTCGGGAAGAGAGGGCAAACACATACAGGAGGGGGTCAGGGATCCAAACAGAGAGTGTGCATTCGGCTTTCTTTGTTGGGGGGGCATGTCGGTGTCAAAAGTGAACGAGAAAAAAAAAGAGATGGATGGACAGAGGCCGACAACAGGGAGACGGGACAGAATGCTGCATTAGCCGGCACTGAGAGTCAGCAGTTTGCGGCCCCTGACTAAAGCTCCTGCCTTTTGTTCATCCGTGCGGAGGCTTTAGTCCAGGCCTTGTTATCGGGCTTAGTGAGAGACCACTATCAGGGCTTCTGTCAGACAGAGCTCAACAGCTCCCACAATATAATTAAAAGAAAAACACATTCCCTCACACGCAGTCACAAACAGGCCCGAACAGGCACAGGCCTCTGCCAGCACACGTTGAAAATGACCAATTTTTTTTTTTTTTTTGCATAAATATTATGGAAGTCAATGGCTTCACTGTTTTAATGCTAACATTGTTTAATATATATATATATATATATTTGTGTTCAGCAGAAGAAAGAAACTCATACAGGTTTAGAACAACTTGAGAGTGAGTAAAATGATGACAAAATTGTTCATTTTTGGGTGAACCATCGCTTTTTAGTTATGCAATTTCATATTCACTTCTAAAATATGGTTCAAGTCTACTGCCGAATGTACTCGCGTAAATGCGTCTCTTGTGTTTTCTCGCGCAATGCGTCTCGTGTCGCATTGTGTTTATCGTGCAATTTATACGCGAAAATGAGTTTTTACGTGCATATGAGACACAGTTTTCGCATGTATTTGATATGTAGTTCATTTGTGTGTAGGCTAATACACACCTTGTTGTAAAAGCCTTGTTCACACTACATGATTTCAAAACGCCAGGCTGACACTACATGACTTGCTCTCTGTGAAATCAGGAGTGTTCAAGTTGTTTAGCTGTTCACACCACATGACACAACACGTGATTGATCCGCAACAGGAGGTAACGCACTACACGAGTTGACAACGCACTACATAGAGATACAACCACGATCGGATGATAAGAGCAAATCATTTTTGACTCTAATGAGAGCTGTTTCAGTACTATGGTATGGTCTAAATCCTGAAAATAATCAAATAAATAACGAGTTGACAACAACTCTCGTCACCCAACGATTCTATCTTGTCTACAAACCACGTTTTGTCACGAAAACCCACGCAATAAAACAAACCAGAAATGACGCGAAACAGCACGCGCGCCAGAACAGAAACTAGTGCCGCACACTGTTTGCGCGATGATTTGCTCTGAGAAAAAAAGCAAAAAAAAAAAAAAAAAAAAGGCAAAAATAAGATTTACCTGGTGACCTCAACCCATGCCTTGCTCTGATTGGCTGTAGCTCATGATATCACTGAGGTTGAGTCGCGCGACGGCTCTGGATATCTAGCATGCTAGATATTTTTCTGGGCTCGGCGACGCATCTGCGAGCGTCTTTGATGCGTTGTTGGCTCTTTCATACTAACAGATTGGCAAGCGTTCATCGCCCGCTAATCTTCCGCGATTTGCACACAATAACACCCTGACCTGTCAGCGAGCTCAACGATTTGCAAAACGGGCTTAAAATCCTGCGTGCTATAAATAAGCATTTAGTGTGATCGGTTTGGACAAGCATTTATGGTAAACTGGAATATGTATTTTATTGAACTTGTATATGATTTAAATATATTTGTACTTGCACATTTGGTTTTAAGTTGGAATTTAGTTCATTTAAAATATATTACCTGTAAAATGTAACTCAAATAACACACTTCACGTACGTACGTTAGTTGACATATCAAAATGTGTACTTCTTTAATAGCCTACATGACAAAAGAAAGATCATTAAAACACAATGTACTTTGTTTTTTATAGTTTACTTCTTAAAGAGCACACTCATGACGTTTAATAATAGCATGTTTGGACACTATATTTATAACACACTTAAAGCTATAGGGTATACGATTTCAAAGATTGTTCATTATTAATATCCTCGTTTATATGCTGGTTATGGTTATATAGTACAATCCTAACAATAGGAATAGAGAAAAGTGACATAGGTCAGGGATCAGGTAGCACAGAGGGGAGGGGTGTGTGTGTGTGGAGGGGCGGGATGAGTTTTTTAAAACTTCCCTACCGTCTCAGGCTTTCTCGACCGATTTTTAACATTGTATACCATAGCTTAAATGCACTTTGCAATAAGGTATAATATAGTCTCAAAAACATGGTTTAAAATAACTGACGTCACAACAACTACATGGTAGCCATATGACGTCAAGGAGTGGATCTTTAAGCTCGAGTGAGTGAGAAAACATTTAAATATGTAATTCTGGCGAGTCTTGGATACAATTATTGACTACAGGGGGACTTTAAGATTTGAAGTACACTGCAAGTGCACATTCACTAAAATTATAATATATATGAATACATAATAATACAAAAAAATGCACATCTGGCACATTATAAACAAACAGCCTCCATCTAAATCATGTTCTGAACTGAAGCATCTTGAATAATGTTAATTTCTCACGCATTAGAACCACAGAATCCAGGCTCGTGTTTGTAAACATATTCATAATTCATGCTCAGAGGATACCGCCTTAAAAATGCATGATTACCTCGTACTAACAACTAAAGCTACATTTTTGGAGTAGGCCTCGTCTCTGTAAGATCTTTGTACATCAGCCTTATACAAAATTAAATTGCCAAAAAAAAAATTATCGTTCTATTATGCTGAACACAAAGCATCCTAACTACACTAAAATACTTGATGTACACTGCAGTGCGGACCTTTTGAGTTTTGACCAGAATGCATGCTGGGAATTAATCACATGTTTTAATCCTTTGACAAGTACAACCACAGCAAACATTCAGATGTGTTTGTGCTGCCGCTGAGCCAGAGAGAGCAGTGTCATGTACAGGTATGAAACAGCTTCCCGGTATCATTATTTTTGTCACAATAATTCATAATATCACAGAAGTACCAAGATCAAAGTGTATAGACCATTTTGCAAGATGTAAACAACACTGGTCCAGAAACACTTCCTGTTTCAGTTTGTAACTGTTTTCTTTATTTCGCATGTAAGAAAAAATCTTAAAGATGATGTTTAACTTTTTGTTTCAGTTTTACATGTTCTCTTGGTTGTATTTTATCCCAGCTTTTATGTAGTGTTAAAAACTGAAACAGGAAGCGCTTCTGCACCAGTGTTGTTTACATCTTGTGAAATGGTCTATAGTTTGTATGTAAACGCTGATGTCTATGGTAGATATTAAAATAGAGTAAATCATCTTTTGTAAGTAATTTGATGCTTCAAATAAAGATTACATGGTTGCACCAGTTGCAAAAAATGTACCATTGAATCATTCATTCAAGAGATTTGTTCAAAAACACGATTCATCCAGCAAGGTCTTTTTAAAGGGCGTGTTTACTGCTTTTTTTTTCTTCGCCTGATTGTGTTTATGGGGTGCAATAAACATGTATTCGTGGTTTTTCTTTTTTTAAAAGTCTTATTTTTCATAAACTTCACCTTTATTGTCAGCCGCGCTCTCCTCTGTCCTCTGAACGACCGGTCGACTTCCTGATTCTATGAAACCAATCCCTCAGAAATAGGCAGTGGGATCAGATTGGTTAGTTTGGGCTGGTGTGTGGTGATTGGCTAAACTGTCGCTTACGTTATCCGGAAGGTTAACGCCCATTACCTTTACGAGCGAAACGTGACTACGCTCCGGTCCAGATGTAAATAATGGTGTCGAACTGCAGTAAATCAGTTGTGAGGCAGAATCAGACCGAGAAAGCGGCGATGAAGAGAGTCAAACAGAACCTCACCACACACGGCTCTTACTAAACGTTTCTGAATGATAATTTGCCACATTTTTTTTTTTTAACTTTATACACGTTTGTTTTACACAATAGCATCTGACTGGCAACAATAGCAACTGACTGGCTACTAATGTTATACTCAAACAGAAACAGCGTTGGCATTAGTTTATTCTCTATTCGTTGGCATTAGTTGTTCTTGATCAAATCGAAAATAACGTCATAAAGCATATATACATGAAAAATACATTTACAACATTAGTACTTATACAAAATTCAGGTCCATAATGTCGCGTTTGTCGTAGACACAAAATAGCATAACTAGTAGCCTAGTGGCTATGAAAAAAAAATAAAACACAAGGCTACGTCTGGAATTATACATGCAAATACATTTAAAATGATGAAGTCTTAGCCTACTTACAGGTTGTGGCCGAACTGCTGCCTTTGGTTTTAAAGTTGGAACTGCTTCATGTTTTAGTAACAGTTTCTTGTTGAATCCGGTGTTGAACTCGTGGAGATTCTGGAAGCTGTCTTCCGTGAATGCGCAACACAGAGAGCTAGATTACAATCGTCATTTTCAGGAACACAATAAAACATTTTTGTATCCATTGTTGACGAAGTACAGCTTCAGTGGGAAGCCGAACACAGAAGACCTGACAGCTGGGTGAACACAACACACTCGACAGCCGCAAAAATATGGCCATGCCCTTTTTTGCATTTTCCGGAGGGAGGGTTGATGTAAATGTGCGGGTTAGTGACGTCTAAAACCCAGCTGTCATCCCAATCCAGTCGTTTTTGTAGGCATTAAACTTCCTGATTTTTAAAAGACGATATCTCTGCTTACATTGAACTTTCAGCGCTGCAACTTTGCAGATAGGCTACTGTTCATGCACCAACAGCAACATTACAAACTATTTAAAATGAAAAAAGTGAAATCGCAAACACACCCCCCCCCCCCTTTAATTGAGGCATTGAATCATTCATTCTAACCGATTTAAAAAAAATGCATTCAAATTAATTCAAACCAGACAAAGCAATAATTTATTTAACAGGACAATGTATTCAGTGACAATGGCACAGAGAGATACAAAAAGGGACGTGTTCTTAACAAAACCCTATGCACAATAGTTGTTTTCAATTACAATATGATAAAAGATCATTCTCATATATTAAATGTCATGTTCTTTTTTTTTATACACAATGAAATGTTTATCCCTAATATAAACAACAAGTTCCATATCTTCACAAAAGCTGACTTTCGTTTCGGTCCATTCTCACAAGGTGTCCTGAAATGAAAGATTAGAGGAGATTGATTAATTATGGATGAGAAATAAATCAAAAATAACATCTGACAAAAGTGTACATGTCAAGTAGACGACCAATTTAGATTAGAATCTTGTGTAGCGTCATTTTGAGCTAGTACAACCACATCACACCTCCACCCATCTTCCCATGGGTGCTACACACACCCACCCACTATACTCAAACACACCCACACACACTAGTTCTGTCGAGGCGACCCCAGCTACAGAGTGTACTCTGCAAGGTTTGGGGAGATGCTCGGGATTGCTGTCTGCACCCTCGTCACCACACCGGCCCACAGACAGGACCGGGTGGTAATTAAAGTGCAAGAGGTTTCACGTTCACACACACACACACACACACAAACACACACAGTCTCCCAAGTCAATACTGGAGATATTGAAATGCTTGAGAACCCAAAACATGTTGATTGATTTGTTAGCATTGTGCCCACATGTTGTGCCCATACTTAAAAATAATGTGTCAGCTATGAACAATGTCAGCATGAAACACATGCACACATTAAAGGGATAGTTCACTTTGAAATTAATTTTTGGTATGTTTTAGCTTACCTCAACGGCATCCAAGATGTAGGTGTCTTTGTTTCTGCAGTATTTTCAATTTTGATATTTTTATGTCAATCCGTTCTCATCTGTCAGTCATACTGTATAATGGAGGTCTATGGTCACCACCTCAAAGAGTATGCACAGAGAAGTCCAAATTAAACATGACTTAATGACTCGTAAATGTAAGTACACATTGATGGTCTAAGACACGAAAAGAGCGGTTTGTGTGAGAAAACGAACAGTATTTATATCGTTTTTACCTCTTGTAATAACAGCCACAAAGTGCCCAAGGCCTCAGATCACTTGGAGGTGGCTGTGATTACAAGAGGTAAAAACAATATAATTATTGTTCATTTTCTCACACAAACCGCTCGGCCATCAATGTGTACTTACATTTAGAAGTCATTAAATCATGTTTAATTTGGACTTCTCTGTCCATGCTCTTTGAGGTGGTGACCATAGACCTCCATTATATGACTGACAGACAAGAACGGTTTGACCTAAAAATATCAAAATTGAAAATACTGTGGAAACAAAGACACCTACATTGTGGATGCTCTTGAGGTAAGCTAAAACATATCGAAGATTAATTTCAAAGTGAACTATCCATTTATATCATAATCATAAACATGTCTATATTTATGTACCTGTCAAAAGATATTTTAAAAAGAAGTCTCTTATGCTCTCCAAGGCTGTTTATTAGATGGAAAATACAGTAAAAGCACTAATATTGTAAAATATTATTACAATATCAAATACCTGTTTTCTCTTTGATTTTAAAATATAATTTATTCCTGTGATCCTACTCCAGTCTTGAGTGTCACATGATCCTTCAAAAATCACTCTAATATAAAAAAAAAAAAAACAGGTCCAATTTTTGTGGAAACGGTGATATCATATTAGAATGATTTCTGAAGGATCGTGTGACACTCAAGACTGGAGTAATGATGCTGAAAATTCATATGAATTATTCCAAACTTTTGACAGGTAGAGTATGTGTAAATATATAAATCTGCAATGGTCTGAACCTGGAGTGGGAATTTATTTCCCACATAATCACTGAAGTGGACCATGGGCACAGCAAAATGAAGAGCTCATGGAGGTCCAAAAGTGTCAATGATTAAATGTAGACAGACTCAAGATGATGAAAACAGATTTTACCGACGATTTAAAGAGGGTGGTGAGTATAAACACAGGACGTCCTTGCAGTGACCCTCAGCGTCCATGGCAGTGTCCAGTCAAACACACACCCTCACAGACCACGTACATCAGCTGGGCTGGCTAGAGATCGGAAGAAGAATAAACAGGTTGGGTCCAGTTGAAACAGTAAAGTGTACTGTTTAAATAGTGGCCTTTCATTTATTCAATTAATATTATATTATCTGCATATATATATATATATATATATATATATATTACCACCATACATGCACATTTAATACAATTAAGTGCACTTCTTTTTCCACAAGCATACTCTGAAAAGAGTTTGGTCACATTAAATGGGATGTAGAACATTGAAATAACCTACATTCAACAAAACAGTAAAATATGTAAAAACAATGTATAGTAGTTATTGTTTTTGTTCATTGAACTCATTTTTTAATATTTAATATTTTTTTTATATATATTTTTTATTGCAGAAAAGGTAGTGCAATGGAATTTGCGATAGCTATTCTTCTCTATTGTGACGTACATTCCAATAAAATTTATAAAAATTAAGGGCGGGACTCGTTGTGGTTTCCTATTGGTCGATCTTATGTGAGTGACAGGTTGCCCCGCCCTCGCGCGAGATGTCACTGACTCACTACAAGAGGGAGGACAACTAATTTTCAATAAAGATTATGAGACATGCATTGTGATGATGTGCATAGATACATCATCTTGGATAATTAGTACTGCAATACTCAATAAAAAACAAGAATTGTCTATTCAATTTAACGCTATTTATAACAGGACTGAAGCTGCCAGATCTGTGGATTATACACTGCCCTCTGGTGTAGCTAAAGTTATATGCCAAAGCCAGACAAAAGAAGATTTTTAAACTCGAATGAACTGAAACATTAGTAAAAGAGGCAGAACGTTTTAGCGTTAATAACATACTGCTAATACAAATACGCAAAATAATGATGCGTTTTGTATTATAGCTTGCGAATAACAATTTTAGAGTGAAATCCAACAAGTGTCTAAAGGCCAAAACAAAAATGCATTCACTTCGGCTTTAGCGTGATTAATAATGGTAATGGTCAGTGTACTAATTGTTTAATGATCTCACATCCCAATCCCGTATAAGTTATAACAGATAAGTTAGCTAGAACAAACGCGACTTTAACGTTACACTTCATTTTCATTGTGAATGGATGAAAAATAAAACCTGAAATAATGAGCAACACACCCCACTGCTCTCAGATTAAATGAGATGAGCCAAAAACGCTAATATAGTGTGTCATGATATATTATATATAGATGTGTGAACCATTGTGTTATTTACATTATGTTTTAAGTTTGCATTTCTTTAAAATAATTCAAACTTTCCAGTTTCTCGGTCAAATCGACCGTGCTGGACATATGATCAATTATGAATGACCTTGGAGACTTTGTTACCAGTGCTGGGATAAAAAAAATGTTATAAAAATGATATCTTATTGTGTATTTATCAGAGAAAACTCACCGCCATCTTCCGCTCCTTCTTGCGCTCCACCTCCACAGGCGTTCACATCTTTTCCAACGGGATTATAACAAGTCCCGCCCCTGATTCATCACTCTTTGTTATGGTTGGTCATGCTCTGTAAACGATATCTTTACGGTCCAATCGCAAACTACACATAACTCATTTTAACCAATCCTATACAAGGAGGCGTGGTTTGCTAAATACCGGTGGCAGAAAATAACGGACACAACATGGTCCACGAGAAATATCCATTTATGGAAATGCAGCCAATTTTAAAAATAGACATAAATAAATACTCGGAATTAGCTGCGTTGACAAATAAAGTAGCGAACGTTAAGTTTATGTACAAAACTAAAATGAAAAAAAATGTTGAAATTGATTAGAGGAGAGTCGATCATGCAAACACATGAATACTTCAATAGAGTTTAAATATATTATTATAATTACCGTGTCAAAATATGAAATGACATCATATTTGTGAGTTAGAAAGGCACAAAGTCACAATCAGAATAATGAACATAGGCTATCATGCACATTTCACATTGCAAAATGGCACCACAATGGTTTTCTTTGTTCTGAGAAAAACGAAACAAAAAGATGTTGTAGGCTACTTATGATTTGACTTATTTCATGGCATTCATGTTAAACCTGTCATTTGAAATATCTCATGCCTTTATAAATGCATTGTTCATTGCATTATCCCAATCATTTTCCAGAAGCATCCATAATAATTTTCAGCATCAGACAAAAGAATTGCATACATGTTCTTGCAAAGGCAAAACATGATGCAATATTAATCAAACTCCACATTTGAACAATGTCAAATGACTTGAAAATAGAGAGTGATCACTTGTTTTTATGTTTATTTAAAATCGGTTTACATCTTAAAACATTACTCTCAAAGAAAAAGAAAGACCTTAAATGTAAAATGAACTGAATTTTAAACCCCTATTAAAAAAAGAACAGCCAATAAATTGTGCGCATTTTTGAAAACAAAAAAGTTCTAAAAGTAAAAAAACAAAACAAAAAACAACTCACACATCCCTCATTATTGCTCACTATTCCTCTTTATAATGATGAATTTTCTGATATGAATCTTCTACATGGGCACTCTTGGCATTTTCACTTCCAGATATGTGACCTAATAATAATAAAAAGAAAACATCATCACAATTTCTAACCCAACAAGTCCAAACTAGCTAAAGCAGCCCAGTGATGCTGGCCAAATTATCTATATATATATATATATAAAAATCTATAAAGACTACTTCAGATGTACAGGACAGCACAGCAATTATGAAATCACTTTAGAAAGAGAAAGCAGCTATGAACAAACTTTTAAAATCAACGGTAAAACGATTCCACCTGAGACACTACAGGTTCAATACATGTTAAAATGATCGATCAACAGGAAGGCATTTCTGTTACGAGGTATTGCATGTCATTTAGACGACATTTTGTGCAAAACATATGCAAAGAGTATTAAATTGTTATTATCATTATTGAAAAAACACGTTCTTCAACTCCCACCTCTTGTTTAGTGCACTTTTGTCAAAAGTAAAAGTAGCTCATGGCAAGATGATCAGGGGAGGAGGTATTTAAGAGCCCAAAAATGGAGCATAGATCTATGCCCTGAATACCATACTTCAAATGCCATCAGCAGTGTGTGGCTCAGCACTCAACAGCGCCACCTGCAGTGTGAAGAACACAGCCTGGACTAGCACACCACTTTCCGGTTGGATCTGTGGTTAATGTCAGTGCTGTACTGAGAGTCCCAGTCTCTCTCGAACACTTCCTGCAGCTGCTCCTGCACTGTAGGACCTGCGGACTGAGCTGAAGTCTGGTTCACCACTAATGCAGAACCAGCCGTGTTCACGAAGTAGTCACCTGACCAGTTAGAGGTACCTGGAAAGTATGGAAGCACGTTATATTGAATATCTTTAATGCACTAACATTTAAATGAATCATTTGATACAATGCACTTGTTGTGTACATATATATATATTTAATATTTAAAAATACCTGCATGTAATAATAACATCTAAAAATAGGGATGCACAGAATATCAGCCACCATATCGGTTTAAGAAAATGTGGCTGATGTATTAAACCCGTTAAATAATGGATTATTTTTTGATCCAAGTAGGCCACATAGTACTTGCCAAGTAACAGATCATACCGGAAAATGAATTAAGATATGTAAAAACTAAAAAAAAAAAAAAAAAATGAGTCATACCTATATAAGCAACCTTATCTGTGACCATGTACTTGTTATGGTTGACTCTGGCAAAGGGAATTTTCTTCTGTCGAGGGTCAGATGGCACCGTAAAGATTTTCTGTGAGAAGGAAAAATAGTGTGTATTAGCTTATTGCAGTCATACACTACTGCTTTTCGGTGTTGTACACCACACAGGGGTTCAGATTACACCTTTAGCTCCATTCATAAGTATTCGCATGCTTTTAAATGGAGCTAAAGGTAATTTGAACACACGTGAGACAGGAAACACAAGTTTTGCATTACAAAGTTCATGTATGGTGCGACCAATAGAAGATCACTAAGCCACTAATCGTGACCTTTCAGCTGAATGAAAAGAATGCAAACTTTAAATATGCAGGAATGCAGCGATAAAGTAAAGTGGAGTAGATTTCATGTATTTGAGAGTAGAAATCATGTGTCTAGTGTGACCTTTAAATCATCTAAAGAGACAGCAAGGGCTTTCACATTGTTATAAAAAAAAATGTTACTGTTCTGTTTTCAACATTGAGCTTCTTGAGCTGCAAATCAGCATATTAGAATGATTTCTGAAGGATCATGTGACATGATGCTAAAAATACAGCTTTGATCCCAGGAATAAATTACAATATATTTTTTTTATATTATTTTTGATCAAATAAATGCAGCTTTGGTGAGCTTTTCAAAAACATTACGAAATCTTACCAACCCCAAACTTTTGAACAGTAGTGTGTATGCAACGTGCGTTAATGCAATGCAACACAAGGTATGGTCTCTGACCGGCTGTGTAGTGAGTGTGTGTTACTTCAAACTCTTAGAGCAGCCCTGACGGCACTCACCACTTGAACGTCCAGCTTGTTCTCGTCCTGTAAGGAAGCGAGTGAGCGGAGGAACGGGAACATGATTGGGTTGGTGTTTTCCCAACAGCTGATCAGCAGACGCACACGAACCCTGCGCTCATAAGCCACACGCCGCAGCTGGGCATCGATATCAGTCCAGTACCTGCGGGAAAATCAGGTTGGCTGTTACGTGAAAGTTAGGGACATTTAACAGTCATACAAATCCATGCAGACTGAGACCATTTCACTGCTGTTCCTTTAAGACTTTTATGTGAATCACTGAGTCCTTAAAGCTTCACTCTGACTGGGAGAACCGAGAGAAAGCAGTGTTGCGGGAGGGTTATTATCATTCACTAATCCTAAAGCGAAAACCCTAAGAAAACAATTTATCACTTGAAATATAAAAAAACATTAAAGGAGTAGTTCACTTTTAAAAAAACTTTTGCTGATAATTTACTCACCCCCATGTCATCCAAGATGTCCACGTCTTTCTTTCTTCAGTCGAAAAGAAATTAAGGTTTTTGATGAAAATAATGAATAAAAAAATTTAATAAGCACAAATGCTCGCCTTGCTCTGTTGTTCTATGATGCGCGTTCGTGACTCTCCTGTTCGAACTCGTTCATCAAAATGAACAGATCTTTTTTCGAGTCATTTCGTTAGTTGAATGAACCAAATGACTCGAAAAAAGATTTGTTCATTTTGATGAACGAGTTGGAACACGAGCGTCACGAACCCGCATCACAGAACAGAGCAAGGCGAGCATTTGAGCTTATAAAACTTAAACTTTTTTATTTATTTTTTAAATGAGCGATCGTTTCACTTGATAAGACCCTTATTCATCGTCTGGAATCGTTTAAAGCCCTTTGAACGGTTTGCAGTTTGCACTGAAACTCTCATTTGGACCTTGAACCGTTTGGTTCCCATTGAAGTCCATTATATGGAGAAAATCCTGGAATGTTCTCATCAAAAACCTTAATTTCTTTTCGACTGAAGAAAGAAAGACATGGACATCTTGGATGACATGGGGGTGAGTAAATTATCAGCAAAAGTTTTTTTATAAGTGAACTACTTTAACTGAGATGAAAAAAATATATAAACAGCAAGTGGTCAAGGCAACATTTCTCAGTTTCATTTAGTGCTATTTTTTTAATTTTGGAATTAGATTGTTTATTTTTTACATTTTCATTGTAATTACAGTCAAAGGTTTGAAACTGTGTTGCATAGAAATGTTTTTTATAAATTGTATTTTTTATTTCAGTTATTACAATAATCCTGGTTTTAAGGTTGAAGTACTAAAATAAATAAAAAACTTAATAAAGATTATATAGGCATATTTAAACAACAAAACAACAACAAAAACTAATAAAATTGAGAAAAACGCAACAAAACGTCTAAAACTTCAACTAAGATTTAAATGAAAACTGATTTTTTTTTAAACAAAATCTATAAAGGTATATCAATGATACTGGAATAACACGGTCACAGTTTTTAGGTTTATAGACTGGGGAGGAAATGAGTTCCCTCATGAAATGAATCCTAGAATTACTGATTAAAAAGCCTATGATGTGCACATTTCAAAATGAAGATAGGCTGGTTGGTTATGAAACATGCGCAAAGAGGAAGTGGAGAATATTTTATAGACCTCTTGTGGCTGGAGAACTCCATCGTGGGAAGATAATTCATCACAGCGATGTAGACAAACTGCTGGGCGTCAGCGATCACACTGAGGACGGACTGCAAGTCAGAAGTCCTGCCCTCCGCACACAATGAAGGAGGAGAGCTCTGTGTGACAGAAGAACAGACAGTCCTTTAACTTCCTCTATCCTGACTCAAAACAGCCAAAGAAAACTGCAACCAGAACAAGGAACAATACAAGCCACAAAAATTCCAATGACAGCGTTAAAATCATATTTGACTTTGCTTTATTCCCTTTTATGGCTGAGCCGATTTTATTCGGGGTGAGGGTTTTCTCTTACTGATAGGTAGACACTGGCATCGGTCCCGTTGAGTGACAGCTGCATCGGTGTGTCCTTATTGTACAGGGTGGAGTAGTTGCTGGGCCAGGGTGCGGGAACGGTCTCGGTCTGGTTCAGGTACCAATAAGCCTCGAAGATCTTCCCAAGATCCTCAGCAAGACAGCTGCAGTCATACACAACTGCACCCAACTCCTTCACCTGAGCAGAGCGAACATATACAACATCACGAAGACGTGAAATATTAGTGTAAATGCTTATAGCTTAGCAAAATGTACTAGCACATCTTTCCTCCTGTATTACAATGTTGTCATTCATAACCATTCA
The DNA here is from genome assembly GCF_016745375.1 of Pimephales promelas. Next base: position 3,737,009 of record NW_024121499.1, on the reverse strand, counting down.
AAAGTTTCATGCTTTTAAAGACATCTTACGCTCACCAATTTATTTAATAAAAAATACAGTAATATTGTGAAATATTATTACAATTTAAAATAGCTGTTTTCTATTTGAATATATTATAAAACGTGATTTATTCCTGTTCATTTTTAGCATAATTTGTCCAGTCTCCAGTGTCACATGATCCTTCCGAAATCAATTTTAATTGGGCTGTGAAACGATTAATCGCGATTAATCGCATCCAAAATAAAAGTTTGTGTTTACATAATATATGCGTGTGTAGTGTGTATGATTATTTTGTATATATAAATACACACACATGCATGTATACATTTGAAAAATATTTGCATGTATATACTTTATACAAAATTAATATTATATATAAATATTTTATATATTAATAACACATTTTTCTTAAATATATACATGTATATGTGTGTATTTATACAGTATATACAAAATAATTATACACACTACACACACATATATTATGTAATTACAAACTTTGATTTTGGATGCGATTAATCGTTTCACAGCCCTAAATTTTATTATGCTTGATTTCAGCTCAAGAAACACTTCTTCATATAAATATTGAAAACAGTTTTGATGCTTTATGTTTCTGTGGATTAAAAAGTAAAAAAAAACAACAACATTATTTGTTTGAAATATAACTATTTTGTAACATTATAAATGTTTTTACTATCACTTTTGATCAATTTAATGCATCTTTGTTGCATAAAAATATACATTTTACTGATCCCAAAGTTTTGAACAGTAATGTAAATTTATCTATTACAATACTGCGTACGTGTGGGCGATATGAGCAACATTTTTACGATGACGATACACACTACACACTACGATACACACTAGTTGCTGTTTGGATTTAAATAGTCTAACACAGGATCATTATTGCAGTGATTATTATGTTTCTAGCATGTTATATGTTTGGCAACAGTTCTTTTAACCATAACTGATGGAGTGTGTAGATTTTAAATTCTAAAACAACCATGTAGGAAGACACACTCTGGGCATATTCCATGAAAACAATGTCAAGATTCATCAGACTCAAATTGTGAAAGCAAGGTTGGGAGAATGAAGAATCAATTTCACACATGAATTGGCTCCTCTCAGTCCAGATCTTAAATTCATTGAAAGTGCTGGAGAGGTGCATAAATCTTTGGTCAAGATCTAACATAACATGCTAGAAACATAAATCAGTGCAATGATCCAATCAATGGCACTTAAGCACTAGTTTTTTTGCACCATTCAAATTTCATAATTCTCATCCACATTTTCAATATCACAAAAAACGAGTATATCGTCCACCCCTATTACTGTGTACGGGTCATGTATGAGTAGGCGGGGAAAAGCACATTCCCCAAACACTGATCTCAAACCATGTTGCATTTAAAGGTTTTAGGCAAGCAACCCATGAAAAACTGACTGACCTGTGTTAGTGACCTCCAGTCCATATTTGCACTCCCTATGTAAACATGCTTTTTATCCACGATCCAGAATTTAGTATGCAGGACACCTGTCGTCAGCTCTCGCATGTTCACCATCCGCACATCAGCTCCTGTGGAAAACAACACTCTGAGGTTTCTTATAATGTTCACACCCCTGTGCTGAGGTATTTGAGTGGCTGTTAAATACCTCAATGTTACGTTGACTTACCGGAAGCGATCAGGAAATTAACGTCATCCAGAGGTTTTTTCTCTGACGGTTTATCGACTGCGATTCGGACAGACACTTTCCCCGAGAGCTGCCCCAATTTCTGCAGAATCTGCTCACCCTAAGAACGAAACTTGGGTAAATACCATGTCACACCAAGCCAACGTGAAAGAACTAGCGGGGATGAAAGCTGACAGTGTTGTCGGCTCATCTCGTCTAAATCAGCAGGTATCAATATATATTTGTCATTCAAAAAGTATCCGTAACTAGGACTACAGATATATAAACCTTAAAGGGATAGTTCATTTTGAAATTAATATTTGGTATGGTTTAGCTTACCTCAAGGGCATCCAAGATGTAGGTGTCTTTGTTTCCGCAGTATTTTCAATTTTAATATTTTTAGGTCAAACCGTTCTTGTCTGTCAATATAATGGAGGTCTATGGTCACCACCTCAAAGAGCATGCACAGAGAAGTCCAAATTAAACATGATTTAATGACTCGTAAATGTAAGTACACATTGATGGCCTAAGACACAAAACGAGCGGTTTGTGTGAGAAAACGAACAGCATTTATATCGTTTTTACCTCTTGTAATCACAGACACGTCCAAGTGATCTGAGGGCGCAAGAGGTAAAACGATATAAATACTGTCGTTTTCTCACAAACTACTCGTTTCGTGTCTTAGACCATCAAAGTGTACTTACATTTACGAGTCAATAAATCATGTTTAATTTGGACTTCTCTGTGCATGCTCTTTGAGGTGGTGACCATAGGCCTCCATTATATGACTGACAGACAAGAACGGTTTGACCTAAAAATATCAAAATTGAAAATACTGCGGAAACAAAGACACCTACATCTTGGATGCCCTTGAGGTAAGCTAAAACATACCAAAAATGTATTTCAAAGTGAACTATCCCCTAATAATTTTTTGGGGCTTTTTTTTGCAAGCTTTCATCACTTTAGCTTTTATTCTCATTCGCTAAGCTGAACAGCCAATCAAAGTTCTGTGTCTCAATGACAGCGCAGACACTGACGGACACTGACTTGGTATATCAGGGCCTTAAGACGCCACTAAAAAGCCTATTATTAAGTGAGAATTCAGTAAACTTAACATCCAAACCTGATTAGCTGTGGCCTCGTGTGTGTGTGTGTCTCTATTGGTAAGAGTCCAGTAGAAGGAGGCGATGTCCAGACTGGTTTGCGCGCCAGATATAAGGTTGAGCCAGGCCTCATATATAGACGGGTGAGTGGTAGAGGAGTTAAACACCAGGCCCTCGGGAATACTCTCCACTAAAACAATCCTGTAGATGACACATATAAACTATAGTTAGCCACAAATTCAGACTTCATTAAAGGTGCAGATGTGAAACCGTGTGCTACGGTTAACCACATATACCAATGGACCACTAAAACCCTCCAAATAAAACACATATGTGGCACAGAATAATAAAGTCTACCTGCAGGGATCAGTGCAGGTTTCTCTGGTGAGAAGATGCTTCTGCTGTCCAGATGCTTTAGAGGAGGAGGATGATGATGTTGCCATCGGAACAAGCAGGGATTGGAGTGACAGGAGTATCAACAAGACTGTGGTTAAACAGGTGAGGATGATCAGACACCTGTAATACTAAACACAGAGATGGAATATGTTCAAAACGCCTGGGCAATTATAGACATATGAGGGATAATGTACAGTTAACTGGCCATTATTAACAAAACAAACAATTTATGATGGCCATTTGTCCATCATCCTGCTGATTAAACAGATTTTTTACCAAATAAATAGACATTTTATCAAAACAATGAGTGAAACATGAGGTACAATGTAATTAACAGTTGTTATACACAGTGTTCCAGTACCAAATTTGTTATTGGACAGATGTTATTAGAGATTGTTATTATTAGACTGGTATTGTTATTATACAGTTATTAGAGATTGTACATACATCACTGGATATTTAGCCCTGAACCGTAGCTATTTGGCCTGGAGTAGTAACAATGGAATTATTCACATCTTTTAGATATTTTTTTTATGTGAAAGTTTCTCTCTTTCACTATCATTTGTATAATAAGCTAAATTACTTAAACACAGCCAACATTATCATGCATTTGGGCCAGACTGCTGCCATCTGGTGAAAGTTCTAGATTGTAAGCTTAGAAAATACAAATTTGGATATTTGTTTAAACATTATCGAACTATTATTTGTCAAACTTTGCCATACATTATTTTATTTTTACATCATTTTTAAAAATTTAATATAATATTTCACATTTTACAGTCACAAACTCCCATTCATTTCTCTCTGTCTGTGTGTGAATCTTTTTCACTTTATAGTCTTACTCCTTTATTTCTGTGTGTGTTTGATCAACATTTTTATATTAATTTTATTCAACACATTTTCCCATTCATTTTAACGGACAATTGTGACCACAAACACCCAAACTTTGACTTTGTTTATGGTCACTTGGATTCTGTTGCTCTTAAAAGCAACCGATTACACGTTTGAGCTTCAGCAAGAACAAATGAGGTTCATTCTCGTGCGTCGTCAAGCGACCCATTAGGAAAGATTGATTTATTTGTTACCTTTTGTGAGCCATGATGTGCTTCTCCTCTGCTTAGCTCCACATCCACCATCTGGAGCAAAACATGAAAACAAAAGGAATTGTAGTTAAGTTTGTACATTAATTTATAAATAACAACCAATAGATAATCCAAAAACAATAATTGAATTTAAAAGGAGTAGTTAACTTTTAAAAAAACTTTTGCTGATAATTTACTCACCCCCGTGTCATCCAAGATGTCATGTCTTTCTTTCTTCAGTCGAAAATAAATTAAGGTTTTTGATGAAAACATTCCAGGATTTTCTCCATATAATGGACTTCAATGGGATTTTTTTTTTTTAAATGAGCACTCGTTTTGCTTGACCCTTATTCATCGTCTGGAATCGTTTAAAGCCCTTTGAAGCTGCACTGAAACTCTCATTTGGACCTTGAACCGTTTGGTTCCCATTGAAGTCCATTATAAGGAGAAAAATCCTGGAACGTTTTCATCAAAAACCTTCATTTCTTTTCGACTGAAGCAAGAATGACATGGATATCTTGGATGACATGGGGGTGAGTAAATTATCAGCAAAAGTTTTTTTTTGCAAAAGTGAACTACTCCTTTAAGGTGTGGAAGAATCACAATCAATTTTAAAGCATTTAAATGAAGGCATAAATAAGCATGGAATGCATAACCTACCTTTTCGTATGGTATGTCTGACTTCATTGCGTCTAGGAGGTTCACCAGCACTTTAGGAGGAAATACAAATCCTAAAACATATGAGATGAGTCAGTCTTGCTCGAGGGAACCTGTTCATGTGAGCATGTAGGCTGGGTTGTGTATGTGTTTGTGCACGTCTGTGTATGTCACCATTCACTCCCTTTCCGAGCATTTCTATAGACACAGGGCTTTTGCCAGTTCATTATACAGAAAGAGCCAGACGTCAGCATTAGTGGCTACACTGAACAGCCAAATGACTGACACATGAGTCTTGATGAGCTTGGCAAATCTTTCACACGAAACTGGCACTCTTGGATATCATCTGACTTAAAAGTGGAAGTGTTTTTGAAGATGTAGAGAAAATGAAGAAATGCAGATGCTGTGCAGGTTATGAGAATCATGAGCACAGGGTCACGTGACTGAGGTTCCTGATAGTAACGTGATCTAGATGGGGTGTTTTCTGCTGTAGTTTGAGTAATCTTGTTGAGTAAAAAATGTCTGCCATTTCATATAATGTACACATTACTTTTGAAACGCTTCATCAAGTCTAATTTATTTTCACTTTACATTTTAATGGTTAAACCTATGAAACCAAGTGTATAGAATAATTTTGAAGGCCCCAGCATGGTAAAAACTTTAGTGAAAAACCTGTTTTTCACCATTTTTTTCAGTCTTCTGATTGATACTTTTTTTTTTAACAAGTAAGGGACTTTCAGTATAACTGTCCACCTTCAGGCCATGGTTCACGTGTATTTTTGCTGTGAAAACTTTAATAGTAACATGTTAACTAATGAAACCGTATTGTAAAGTGTTACCACTATAATGATTTTATAAAACAAATATTGTTATTCAAATTTTACTAAACATTTACTAGACTGCAGGCACTTAGGTTGATTATCCATACCTCATTTTTTTATTTATTTTGAAAACATACGTAAAAATATAATTATGAAATATGATACATGTTTTTGATGAAGAATCTTTATGTGTTTCTCTCCCTCATCATTACATTACATTATATGTTTAGTGAGCTTTGACCATAAAACTAACTATTTAAATATCATCTTACCGAGACATATTTTCGGGAGATGTAACGTTACTGTAAACTAATATTTATAATGCATTGTATGCAAGTAGTCTGCAATACTGATTTGCATTATAAGCTATCAGAAATTAATTTTAGTTTTTGGACGTATAATTAAACGTCATCTGCACTAACTTGCAATTGTTTCACCCGTCTAGAAAATGCCGCCTAGATAGGAAGCTCATAGGGTTTGAGCCACAGCCATATGGTCTATTTTGTGGATCTACATCTAGTAAAGAACACATTAGTAGATGTTGCATGTATAACCTGTCAACAAAGCTGAAGTTGAATAGTTGTAAAGACAAGGGAAAGGAAATGAAGGACATACCTGTGATCTAACAGCTCACAAAGCAAACCATCCCGTCTGAGGCGCAGCGGTATCTCAGCTATCAATGAGCTCGGTCTACAGAGGAAAACAAGTGCTCTCTGTTCAAAACAACGAGGAGTAATCGGCGTAAACAATGAGTACACTTCACTGTTTGCAAAGTACACTAGTCAGCAGCCCTGCTCGAGCTCACTGTCAGTGTGTCACGTGATCACATTTCAAGTAACCTATGGGGGAACGCCATGAGAGTGACGTAGGCTGTAGAAATTTATTTCAGTGTGTTTGTTACCACGATTTATTTATTTTGCTGAAAACGCCACCAGAAACAACAGGAGAACATCTTATTGTTATTTTTGCGTATTATATTATTAATTTCATCGCTCTCTGGCCATTGTGTGAATTTAATTTGGAATATGAATCACATGGTTTTATGCAAGTTAGTAGCCCTAGTTATATTTTAAGTAGGCATACATAGCTAAACTGAGCTAAGTATTAATTTGAGCTTTTTTTCCAGTATAATCCCAATATATTTTTTTGACATTAAGAACATCTTTAGTTTGTAACGTTACGTTTCCTGAAAAAACAACAACACTATTTATTATTCGTTATTCTACGCAGTTCAACAACGTTTACGTCTTTAATTTGCGATTATAAAGCGGATAGTTCCAATCATTGATTCTGATTGGTCAATAGCTGTGCTTTATTCATGATAAAACACGGCTATGACCGCTTCACCCAACGGTTAGGGTTATATCTCACTGCGCAATAACACTGCAGTTCCTATGTTGTTTTTATATTACACATTGAAACGTTGCTGTTCACGGTCAGGGACTTTTTTTTTTCTAGCGGAGGGAAGGCTTTTATTGATTTTACTTCATGAAAGTTGCACTAATCCGTTTTTTTTAACTTTAATATATTTGTGTGGTAACCGTTTTATAAAAGCAATAAGGTACTGTATCGTGAATAAGTAACGTTAACGGCTGCTTACGTAGTTTATATTACAAACAATACATGTTTGACTGTGAACAAAATTGTAGTCTATTCTAGATAATGAACGACACTATATTTTATCGTTAATGTTAATATATTTTTAAGATTTTTATTTATTTATTTATTATTATTATTTTACATATTTAGGATCTCCGTACCCTTCGACTTCTGGAGCATGAAAAAACATCTGCCGTGCTTGAGAAACAGGTAAAGTCTGGTTTATGTTATGTGGGCTTTTGTCCAGCAGAGGGAGATGTAGGACTATATTATTTAAGACTAACGCAGTGTCAGGCTGATATATATATTATGGTGAGGTGAGAGAAGCAGATACGAGAGCAAATGTTTAACTCTGTATTTATGCTAATCTCTGAAGGCAGCTTCTTTAAATAACACTCAATCATTACAAAAGTGGCAGACAAAATATGCACATGGCGGTTTATAAAATGACACTCAAGAAATAAAATAATACTATATTTAATTTAACAATGCTCAGTTTGAAAGATATCAGGACTGAATCAAATGTAAATCAAGGCTATAGCTTAGTAAATGTATATATCTCAATATTCTTAAGTCATAAGGAGTGAATATTGGAAAATATCAACATAAAGGTATCATAATTCATAAAATGAACAAACACGTGTATACGAAAAGTTTCCCTGTGTATGAAGTGTTTTGAAGTGGCTCAGACCGGTATATCTGCCCTCGGGCTGCACGGCAGTTATGGGAGAGTCAGGAACCTGTCGCCAGTCCAGGATGCAGTCAGGTGTCTATCCTTAAAAAAGAAAAAAGACAGGGGACCTTACCGTTACACTGACATTAACGGATGAGTTTAGCATTCACACTGCCACTCTTCTTTTTCTATCAGCTTTTAGTAATAACTTATTAGCAGAGTAACCCTTATGAAGATACAATGAATTAACATATCTGTTCAGTCATTTAACTCATCTATATATAGATAATTCATCTTAATTCACGTTTCTTATGAAAATAAAAATGCATAATATAGTGTATCATAATTATGACCAACCATCAACAACAAGAACATATTGCTACATTTTTATGACCCATATCCTCCTGTAATTGCATGGATGTAACATATAATCCTGGGCAAATTTTCCAGGAACAATAAATAACACTTTTTTTCTTTTTTCATTGACGTCATTTTTGAAATATCGCAATATTACAATATAAGGATTACATCTTTTCTTTTTAAATAATGAAAGAAAGCAATCGGTCAAGGCTACTTATAAATGATTTTCCTATAGGAATGTAATAGGTTGTTGTACTGCTAAGTTAACCACCTGTGACATGCCGTGTCAGTCGTGTGTGTGTATTAAAACAGGTTACTTCATTAGTATATTCACCTGTAAGAAGACACTTTAAGTCATAGGCAAGTCACAAATGATACAAACATCCTCAATTGTCTGCATTTTGAGCGACATTTGATTGGTTTGCATGAAAATGTGAGCTGAGATTTTGAAATCCTCTGACCATGACTGTTTATCCCGTGCTTTCATTAAAGTATACACGTCATCACGCCTGTGTTCTCCTCTATTCCCAGGTTTTGCTCCCCTGTACACATCATAAACCCAGGTTAGTTATTTCCCACCTGCCCATTTGTTTTTACCTGTTCTGAAACGAAAACTGCGTTGTAAACCTGCCTCTTATAATCCCACAAAACTTATGCAATTTCCTGCCAGATGAAAGGACACTTTAAAAACACACTTTATTGGCAAATATAGTCCCCCTCCACCCTGCCAATCTCCCTCAAACAGCCTGTGCATGCGCGTGTGGAGAGAGAATGAAAACAGGACAGTATTTGCTCTCTGGGTCTGTATCTCTGATAAATGTCACCTGTATTCTCTCGACAGGGTACATTCATCCACAATAGAGAGTTGAATGAGTGTGGTAGGGTGAAATGAGCGTGAAAGCACACACACACATACACACAGTGTGGTGTAAATGTTGACTGAGAGTGATTGTAGGATGTTTTGTCATGTGTGTGAGCTTCGGAAAACTCTTTAACTTTTGCCTGTTTGTCTTCAGGCTTTTTTTTTTTCCTCCAATCTGCCAGGATCAAGAAAAAGAGAGAAACCTACGTACATGACCACCCAAACACGGAAGTAACCAGGACACACCTGGAGTCATAAACTGTGGCAAAGGGCCAAGCCTTTGGATCATATGCAGATAGAGAGGCAATATCTGAAGCACAATTCCTGGTAAATGAACAATACTACAGTAGGCTACAAAAAAGAAAGGAGCGATAAATGCAATAGTGGAAGAAAGAATGATGTGGATATGTGTAATACGGTTTACTCCCCCATCTGAAATGGTTTGCTGTAGAATTGGACGCTGATTAAGGCTTTTATATTCTGATACAGTTCCAATACATGGGGCACGGCTATCGTTCTCGTAATAATAGTTCATGAATATATGATTTTGTATCATATGATATGTGTAGTGAAAACCAACCCACATTTGTTCTGAAATACTCTATGACATAACCTGCACATCAGGTTGTTGTGTTGGCCACCTGCATCATCCCTGACCAGGATGCGGTTTGTAATCCTGAGGCTCGGAGCCGACCATTGTCAAAGTCACAGAGCGTGGAAAGATCCCACAGACAAGCTGTACACACCCGCTGCATTTATATTACACAGCCTCTGGCAGACCTCGCCCTTTCCAATACAGATTCATCCCAGCTTATCTTTACAGCGCGGTTCTCACGGGTGAGACGGCGGGTCCGCTTCAACCAGATCTTGATTAGGAGAATTAATAATTCTGATACTGAATGATTTGATGCTTAAGGTGAATTACAACACTATATTTTTTAGTCTTTGATAACCTAGGTTGTAGTTTTTCCTCATACACCTGAATAGACTACAATAATAGAGTTGAAATAAACTGAATTGCATTAAACTGAATGGAACCTAAAGACAGTTATGATAACCCATTACCCATTAATGTTTCTCTCAATGCACTATACCAGGCATACACAAACATGATTTGGTAACACTATTGACTAGGAGTTTTCCCTCAAGGCTTATTGATTATAAGTAAGGTAGTTGTGGATATGTTTGGGTATGGGGAAGGGTATGTGCTTTATAAGTGCTAATAAACAGCCAATGCTAGTACAATGTATGCTAATAAGCAACTATTTAATAGGGAAGATGCGTTTCCTAATCTAAAGATTTTACCTTAAAATTTAAATGATTAAAATTTGAAGTCTTAAGTCAACTGAAAAGCTTTATAAATAAACCTACATTGTTATGGAACTTAATTAAATTGACACTCGCAACTTTAAAACCTGAAGTAACATTTAACATACAATAATTAGTCAATGCATTAACTAGCAATGAGGAATACATTTGTTACAGTAGGCTATTTATACATCTTAGTTAGTAATGTTAAAAAATTTATATATATATATTTACACATACAACTGTTCATTGTTAGCTCATGTTAGCGCAGGTCCAATAAATTAATTAACATTAACTTAGACTAATAAATGCTTTAGAATAATTTTTCATTATTAGTTCATGTTAATTAATGAAACCTTATTGTAAAGTGTTACCAACTAAACTGAAGAACTTTACCAATTGTTACCAATTGAAAGCGAACAACTCAAGTGAACTATGCGCCAGAGAAATGCGCCGCCATCTTTAGAATATTGTCTTTGAACTTCCGTTTTTGCGGTCGCTCTGTATATCCCTATGGCATTTCTGTCCAGGAGTAATTAGCTTTTGAAGTGGATTTACTTAATGTAAAGTTGACGAAAGTTATCATGAGGATTGTAATATTTAAAGCAGATGTCAGTAGACCGGGAAGATTTTAAAACGAGCCGTTCATTCATAAATATAGGCAAGATCACTGTGAAAATACATACCGGAAGACAAAAGACAACGAGCGCAAAAAGGGGCGGGGCTACAAACCTAAATGATATTTAAAGGGGCAGTAAGCGATTTCTGAGAAATGTTGTTGAAAGGGGATTAGACTGAGCACCATACCCGTCAACACTCCCGTTTTTTCCCGCGTTTCTACCGTTTTTTAGCCTGATCTCCCGTAAATATGTTATATTTCCCGGGAAACTCCCGTAATTTGCATTGCCCAAACTTCTTTATGAATAATCGAACCAATATGTTTGTCTAATGTTGTTTAATGACCAGTTGCCAGATTTGATTAAATGCATTATATTCACACAATTTCAACCCGTTTGTCACCTCAACCTGGCAACCTATAACACAGTTGCGCAGTCGCGGAAAGTTTAACCTGAAAGCGAGCCGATAGACAAGATGGCAGGTGAAGGCGGTGTCCCAGCAAAGAAACTGAAGTAGGCTACAGTTAGCGTGTTGCTTCAGGAAGAATATGGATAGCACACAACTGAAGTTATTGCATGCAGAGGCCAGACAGACTCACGGAGGCGATTGGCATCTCACAACTCGCACTTTATTCCCAAAACGAACTCGTGTACTCGTTACTTAATAAACAAAATAAGATAAAAATTAGCATCAAACAGGAATTATCCGCATACATGGGGTGTTCGCATAGACCGTAAAAGAGCTTTGCGATTGACTGTACAATTCACAGAAACAACTGGACTCCAGTCAGCGAGAAGTGGATTTGCAGTTATCATTTTGTGTCAATATGCTGAATTTAGGTGTAAAACCATACCCAGATATTTTGTATTGTTATATATATATATTAACAACTCATCAATTTAATATTTATTATTCCATATTCTGCATTATTGGATGTTTTTTAATAAACACTGACCAAAAAAAACCTATGAAGTTTTAGGGCTGGACGATATGATGATATATATAGGCTATATATAACACTGATATAAGTGATCGCCAGGATTTAGACTATATTGTATTTATATAAAGCGTTCACAGGCAAATTTGCTTTATGTTTAGGTCTATATTGCTTTTATTTCCCCGGTGTGGAAATCAGGCAAACATAAATGTCAGGCAACACGATTCCTGGCTGCATGTCAACATCCATGGATCACTGGATCTTTAGTAAGTTGTAAGGAACACTATATTGAGTCCAACATTTAGTTTAAATTGATAAAATTGTTCGTTTTAGTCGCATTTTCGCCGTTTACCCTATTAAATCCAGTCACGCAGCAGATCTTTTGCCACTCGTCAGGCTGAGGGGGGTTGTTCCGGTGGGAAAGTGACGTCAATGCATAAGAGTGCCGAAGTGATGACGTCACTTTGTAGGACAACTCGTATGCTAGCGGCGCATGGGTTCCCTCGATCGAAAAGCTATGCATTTTCCCCATAGACTTTTGGAAAATCGCAAAAAATAAGATCTGTGTTTAACAAAGGGTTGTGACCCTTACACGTTATGTCTATCAAGATAACCTTTACAAGTTAATCCAAAATGTATACATTTTGAAGCAAGTTTTTAAAAAACACAAGCAGACACAATAAACTTAAAAAAAACAGAAGCAGGTTATAACTGTCTGTTCTATGTCATAGATCAAAACGTGAAAATATTTAGAGGCGTTGTTCACCACAGACCTTATTTCAGGCGATTTAGCAAAAACCCGTTCAAAAATCCCATAGACTTTAGAGCGAGGGAACCGGGAGAGCTAAAATGCTAACTCACTTCCGTGTTTTGGCCTACAGAGTGATGTCGTAACAGTTCAACAAGGAGCGCACAGCTCTTAAAGGGGCCACACACCTTATTTGCACTTACCCCACCCCCCAATTGACAAATCTCCTGGATTTTGAAAACCAAACGTTGACAGGTATGCCGAGCACCAAAACACATTAGAATCAGCATAAGGGGAAGGCCCTCCTAACTGTATCTGCTTTGTATATGCAGGTGACCCCAGTATGATTGGGTGAAAGAAACCGAGGGAGTAAGACGGCGTTTGTTCACCTGGGTGAAGGCTGGAAGGGAGGGTATGCTGGGGTGTAGGAGGATTGGTTAATGGGGGTTTGAAGGTGCAGAGTGGCATAAGTAACTCATTACCTCGCCTGGTCGAACAATGTGTGGGAAGAGGTGGACCAGGTTATTGATCCGATCTTCAGTGTGTGGCCCACTCCATGACACAGAATGATAAGCCATGATTGAGCAACAGAGCTGTGCAGACTTAGAAACCCTGCAGAGTCAAATTAAAATTAAGGCTGAATGTTAAACATACAATACACACTTTTTAAAGTCAGATTTCAAAGGTGAAATGTACCTGCCACAGCCATCACGTGCATTATCAAACACATCTAGATTTCTAGTTGTGCTAAATACATGATATAGCAACAGCTTTGTGTGGATTTAGGATTAACGCTATCTATAAAATTAGCCAAATTAGCAAGACATTTTATTTCAAAAATGCTCAAAATGTGAGAGCAAAAGCCTTGTTGTCAAGGCATGGTGCTTTCCTGACCCCATTCTCTCCAGTCAATCCCTGCCATTCATTGAACTATCTTTGATTTTGCTGTCATACATTTATATACACTTGTGGATAGTGTTGGTAGACAAATATATATATATAAAAATACATTTTTAGACAAATGTTTATTTATTTTAAAGACCAAAAAGACATGGTTTTGCTGTGATTCAGGTATTCACAGTTGGATAAAGTAAAGTAAAGTAAATGATAATTTAAATAACAAAAATGACAAGTGATTTTGCTGGGATGCATGTTCATTGTTGGACAATGTTAGTCATTCATTCATAAACGTATTAATTTAATGAGTCCACAGGGCCAAAAGTGCCTTTAGTTGAGACACCCTTTAATGAATGTTTTATATTCTTAATTATTTTGTTGTGCAGTAACTGTTTCGTAAAAGGTGCTCGAGGTAGTTCTAATGGCTCAGTGTTTTGCAGGCCTAATGTTTTACCGCTCAGCCCTCTTATCTACCTGATTGCTAAAAGGTGATGCAAAATTTTGTCATTGTTAAAATACTTCTCTAATCTCATATCCAACGGTTCTATAGTGTAAAAGGCACGTAGGAGTGTGCTGGATACCGTTATATGCTGATGAATCAAGGCTGGTCTCTTAGTAACGCCAGGTCGTTGATATCTGTTCTCTGTTGTGCGGTTGTTCTCTCTTCTCTCTTCCCCCTCTCCCCGGTCATGTCTAGTCTTATCAGCTGCTGTCCTTGGCCCCCACACCTGTAACAGAGGGCCACAACTCAGCACAGGCTACTCATTAACCAGTATTTCCTCCTGCACAACAGACACAGCTGAGTTTGAGCGCCGCACACTCACACCACCAGGCCATCGGTCTGGGCCGCTGCCTTGCAGAGGTCATGGCTTTCGGCTCGTGGTCCACCAAAACAACACAATCTCTTGACAACATTTTTTAATGTAATGATAAATCGTATTTGTATGATCTCATTCGTGCGCTTTCTGACGGACAAGTTTGGGGTGGACCTTCATGCTTACTGTAGCTTAATTAGAATACACACAATTCACACATATGTACAAGAAAATACTGTTTCAGTCATTTTACTTTAACATTTCTTATTTAATTCAATGTGTTAATTGCAGATTATTCGTGAAAATTGTTTTAAAGTGAATCCGACAAATATTGTTTTCGTATGCATCACATCATCTGAATTTATACGCAATTTTCACTTTGTAAAATAATTATGTTTTCTCGTGAGATCAGGTTGCCAAACCCAAAGGTCTGATATTGTTTGTGATTTTAAAAATGCGGTAACTTAAAACTGGTTGCATGTAATAATAAATTAGGCTGCTTTTAAAAAAAGACAACGGTTGTTGATACCTTATGCATTAACTAATGTTTAACAAATGCTAGCTCGGTGTTTAATTTAGTTGATTAAGCTCACAATCTCACTCCTGCTACTTTGCCAATGACATGCACCAGCTTTACAGGTGATCCCGAACAGGGTTCACTACCATAGTACGATGCATCATTGGAGAAATCAACTAGCTAGTCACGACTGTTTCCCGAAACCCACTGTCGCAAAGTATCATTCAACCACGTTGGTTTCGCACATGGTGGAGTAACTACTTTTCCAATTAACAATTCCAATAAACGCTAGATTTTATGTCATCTGAGGAATATTTCTAATTGTTCTCAGTTGTTTTGCTTTATTACCAGACTCAATATTTGGCTCGTTCTTACATAGTAGAGCACGTTCGCACATGCGCACTCTTCAAAATCAGTACTTTAAATCTTTTGACGAACTAAAAGACGTAAATTAAATTTGTGTGTATTCTAAATAAAAGGCAGCGGTTGAACTGAATGTCAGCTCGCTTATTTTGCTCAAGATAAGGATTTATTACGTCCAAATGTGCTGCAATACAGAAACTATGCCTCTAACCACAGGTGTGCGAATGTTGTTTCGGGAAACACCGACTCGTTGAACTATGCTGATAATGACGGAACTTGCGACCATAGTTGGCTAACGATGCTTTCGTGAAACGCACCCCTGGATGAATATTTCAGTAAATTTACATTTTTGAATTGCACTTTATTGTACAGTACATGCACTCATGTATACTTGTATTTAAGAAGGGACTGGGTAATATTAGGCAACTACTTTAGGGTTCAGGGTTAGTACCTAGTTATTACCCGGTTAATGCAATTACTATGTATGTACACGGGGAACAGGACTGTAAAATAAAGTGCCACCAATTTTTCTTTTGCCATTGTAAATGGAGACAGCCATTCACTACTGTGCCTGAAGCTGTGCTCTGCGTTTTCATTTCGGTGAAAAAGGCAAATTCTGGGATGCTGTGATCTGTAAAAATACTTTTGCTGATAATTTAACTCACCCCCATGTCATCCAAGATGTCCATTTCTTTCTTTCTTAAGTCGAAAAGAAATTAAGGTTTTTGATGAAAACATTCCAGGATTTTTCTCCATATAATGGACTTCAATGGGAACCAAACGGTTCAAGGTCCAAAAGACAGTTTCAGTGCAGCTTCAAAGGGCTTTAAACGATTCCAGACGATGAATAAGGGTCTTATCAAGTGAAACGATCTCTTATTTAATAAAAAAATAACAAAGTTTAAGTTTTATAAGCTCAAATGGTCGCCTTGCTCTGTTCTGTGATGAGCGTTCGTGACTCTCCTGTTCGAACTCGTTCATCAAAATGAACAAATCTTTTTCCGAGTCAATTCGTTCATTACGATCGTTGAATGAACCAAATGACTCAAAAAAAGATTTGTTCACTTTGATGAACGAGTTCGAACAGGAGAGTCACGAACGCTCATCACAGAACAGAGCAAGGCGACCATTTGAGCTTATAAAACTTAAACTTTAACTAATTTTTGTTTTTAAATGAGCAATCGTTTCACTTGATAAGACCTTTATTCATTGTCTGGAATCGTTTAAAGCCCTGTGACCAGTTTGCACTGAAACTGTCTTTTGGAACTTGAACCGTAAAGTGCATTGGACTGGATTATTGCAAAATTAAGCTCTGTGACTGACAACATTTTTTGTTGATCATGAAAATCTTCACAGATGAACAAAACTCTAAATTTTGAAGCCTAAATACAATTGTCAGAATTAAAAAGCTAAATGTAGGCTATAAATGAGGTACACCATGGTTGCATGACTTCAGCGTCACCACCATTAAAGCTTTCGGTCTTTATATTAACAACATTTTCACTGAAAGTTTGAGTTAGAATAATTTGCAAGAGCTCGATTATAAACACAACGAGGCTGTGAAAGTTTACCTGTAAAACATGACAATATCTTGATGCATTCACCCAAAAACCCATCGACTCAGGGCGATGGAAACTGCAAGCGCTGAAATGCAGGTTTTGGCCAACAAAATAATCCCAACAGTAATGTATTTTGGCATATAAGAAGGCAGGATCTACAGAGAACGTTCACGCATAGATTACAAAAGAACTGTAGAGAGCACGTCAATATCTAAACAAAGCCAAATCCCAGACATTTTAGGCAGTTTAGAAACCCAAGTCGGACACTTTTAACCTTATAGACCTACACGAATGTCAAATTTTCCACATGATTTGTGTCTTATAGTTAATATTCTGTATGTTAACTAATTAACCAATGTTATCAAGATGTCAGAGTGCCTTTCATGCCATGTCTAATACCCTGGATGACGTAAGCTTCCTCATAGAGCCTTTTTTTTCTGCCTGCTTTCTTTAGTTCCTGAAGGAATGTTGCCATAGCAGTGTGTGAACGCATTGCTTTTGTTTGGGTGGAGCTCAGACGTCGTGGTCATTACGGAAAGATCCTTCATCTCACCTGCCGGGGGGTTTGTGCTCCGTCCCGGGACTTGACCAATCATTAATAAAGATGGTATGTGACTGTGTTATCAGTTGGCTTTGGGCCAGGCCTGTGAGTGGGGACTGAAAGAGTGTTATCAGTCCACAGTGGACGACACAAGCACCTCTTAACCTCTCCAACTTTCACAATAAATGCTCAAGAGAACACTTACCTGAACCAGGGGTCGCTCAATAAAATGTAGTTCACAAACCCTTATTTGCATGCTTTGCACATTGCACTTCTGAAATATATCGAAAACGTGTCATTTGTATTAGTTCAAGCTCTGCTTGTGGTGAGTCACATTTAATGGACCAAACAATCAATAGATTATCAAGAATAACATCCAAAGAAGAACAGCCTCTGTTGTTCTGTATCTGGAAACAGACACTTCAAAGGTTGGACTTCAAATCTAGAATTTAAAGGGATAGTTCACCCAAAAATCGTTTACTAACCCTCATGTCATTCCAAACCTGTATGACTTTCTTTCTTCTGTGGGAATACAACCAAAGTATTTGGAGGAATGTTTCAAATGTGTTTGGTTTTTTGTCAATGGGGTGCAATGTAAGTATTTGTGACTTTCAATATTGTGATCCACAGCAAGAAAGTCATATATGTTGGGAATAACATGAGGATGATTATTACACAATTTGACAATTTAGTTTTGGCCCTTGTTTTTGGATGATGAAATCATAGATATCAATATAAAGGCTAGATATCTTGTCCGCGCTGCTGGCCAATGGAGGTCGACGTCTGCACCTAGCGGCCATCTTGCCACAGGCAGCTCGCTCACTCGTAACATTGTTTTAATGGTGCATGTAATTTTTAAATAACCGTAACTTGCTCAAATTTCTACCGATTTCCAAACGGTTTGGTTTGTTATAAGCCTCAGAGATGTAGTTATGACAGTGCATACTTATGAATAATAAGTGTATAAATAAATAATCATCCAGATAACTATAGCCACGTTAATAACGTTTGTAAGAAACCAAACCGTCAAGATTTCAACGAGATAAGAGTATTTGTGTTCGTGCTGATCACTCATCTAACATCAGATACCACAGAGCCCACCAGAAAGCCTGCCTGTGGCAAGATGGCCGCCGGTGATGACGATAAAGACTTTGCCGTAAGACATCTAGCCTTTATATGGATGAAATGGCTGAATCATGAAGAGAGAGAGGACGATTGGTCAGTGTTGTATTTGTCCCACCCCTCCTCCACTTTGATTGGACGGCTGGGTAAAAAGTGACAGTGATGACCAGAATATATGCGGCGCGCCTTTTGAAAACAATTGAAATATGCAGGCCATAGACTTTTGTGTAAATTAATTTTAATTTTTGGGTGAACTATCCCTTCAAATGGAGAGCAATTAAAAATCTCGTTTGATTTGAAACTTCCCCGGATAACAAAGCAGGTTACAATAGGCCTAGTCACACACAAGTAAAAATTAAGTCAAGTAAAAATATTTCAGCTCTTCAATGGCAATCAGCAATTGGGTTGAATTCAGATCCTTTAACCCGCTGTAAGTCATAACCGTGTGCTGATCCTCAGCCAAACTCTCTATGTTAGCTCAGAGCTTCTCTCTTTGGTTTCACCATACCGAAACCTGCCCTGCCTCTCATCAAACACAGATCCATCACTATAGGTCATGCATCACAACTTATTCCAGCGGAGTGCCTTCATTCGTGGACCACTGAGAGGAGAACATGGTATAGTCTATGAAAGAGCTGAACACCAAGAATTGCCAAAACTCAGTCAGTCTTCATTTTGGGGGAATTTGTGTAATGCGAATGAATTTAAGGAATCTCTTTTGTACCATCTGCTTACGCCCCAGTGACGAGAATATTTAGCAGTAGGGTTAGGGAGTCATTTTTTCCATTACTTGTATGTTTTTATACAATTCACAATACAAAGCCACCTCATAACAGTTATATTTTCTTGTGAGATTAGTTTGGTTGTATGTGTATCAGTCTCGTGTAGCCAGACCTTCAGTCAGATGTAGAAACGCTGGTCTCTATCACAGCTTTCATTGGCCAAGGACCGCCCAGAGGCCATCTGACTGACATGCAAAGCAACCAATCACAGTTCGTTCTGAGCAGCATCGTGATTAGAGGCGTGGAAATGTATTATCTATGTCCCTACAATAACAGACCGACATGTAAAACTCCTGGACGTATTTTAAAGGAGTAGTTCACTTAAAAAAAACTTTTGCTGATAATTTACTCACCCCCATGTCATCTAAGATGTCCATGTCATTCTTTCTTCAGTTGAAAAGAAATTAAGGTTTTTGATTTTTTTTTCTCCATATAATGGACTTCATTGGGAACCAAACGGTTGAAGGTCCAAATGAGAGTTTCAGTGCAAACTGTTCAAAGGGCTTTAAACGATTCCAGATGATGAATAAGGCTCTTATCTAGGACCCTTCGAGTCATGACTCGAAAAAAGATTTGTTCATTTTGATGAACAAGTTCGAACAGGAGAGTCACAAACGCTCATCACAGAACAGAGCAAGGCGAGCATTTGTGCTTATAAAACTTAAACGTTTTTATTTATTTTTTAAATGAGCGATAGTTTTGCTAGATAAGACCCTTATTCATCGTCTGGTGTCGTTTAAAGCCCTTTGAAGCTGCATTGAAACTGTCTTTTGGACCTTGAACCGTTTGGTCCCCATTGAAGTCCATTATATGGAAAAAAATCCTGGAATGTTTTCATCAAAAGCCTTAATTTCTTTTCGACTGAAGAAAGAAAGACATGGACATCTTGGATGACATGGGGGTGAGTAAATTATCAGCAAATTTTTTTTTTAAAGTGAACTACTCCTTTCACATCATTTTGATAATCCAGCATTTAGTTGATCCTGATAAGCGCTCATTGTCACAGTTGTAAGTAAACACGACAGCTTTGTTCTTCCATGAAAATAAGCGATGAGTCAGAAGCCGACACACACGTCTCCCGGAAATCCTAAACCAATCTGACGACTTTGAAACTCCTGAAGTGTTTCCAAATTTTGTGTGCCTTAAGCCGAGACTGGATGTGTATAAGCTTTATCTGAAATTTCAGATCATTTCGGACTAATTTCTTCAACTAAGGGCAGTTTTGGTCCTGTGGGCTTTGAGAGAAGAACATAATTCCCACAATTACTAGTTTAATTAATTTGCCACAAACAATGTACATCACAGTGTATCTCACAGAAGAACTGTCTACAGCTAAACTGTCATTTCCATCACATCTCAAATTATGTATTTTGTTTAATATCATTTTGACTGATGGAAATGACATCTTTAGAATAAGATATCCACTAATTTTAGTAATTTTTTTTTTACATAATTTGTCACTATAACAGCTTGATTAGAAATGATGCACAATACAAATATTGTTCACAAGGAATTTTTATCTTTAATTTATCTGTATTTTCTCAACTTTCGAAAAACTTTATAAGGGGCAAAATAGTTTGAAGTGGTGAAAATGATCCCACAACTGAAGAAAAGTCTTAATAATAATAATAATAAAAAGATATAATATATACACATTAAGATCAAATATATGTTTAAAGGACATTTGAAGAGAAGTAAATTTAATTGATGACGAAATGAAAAAATAGACCGTTTTAATTTGACCCAGGGTTGTTTTAGTATTTTTTAATAGTTTAATTTTTTAGAATAAGTATTTTGTATTTATTTATTTTATTTAAGTATTTATTTTATTTATTTAAGTTAAAGTTTTCTTTTCCTGTTGTAATGTATTATTTTAATTTTTATTTCAGTTTTATTTTTAGTTATTTTACTACATCGATTAATCTTCAATGGCAACTAACTGAAATAAAATAATCTAAAGTATTTTTTTAATAGTTTGGTTAATTATAATGAGACGAAAACAAAAAGTTGAAATCTGTTGGCTTTGCCATATAAGGGCATGAGAAGTTTAGTCAGCGAGTCCTTCAGCTGTTACCGTCCCATCACAAAGGTGTCTGTGCTGCTGAGACTGTATGTGTGTTTGCATTTACGTGTGCTGGATTACACGGCCTCTTTCAAGACCAGTAATGAGAAGTGAGCTTACACTTACCCGACATCCCGGTATTGGCCAGGGCAGGGCTGATTCTCACAGAGGCCTCTAGTTGATCCCATTAAAAGCAATCAGCCTACTGTTTGCACAGTGGTAAAAGCTTTAAAGCTGCCCTCCTCTCTCGCTCGCCTTCCCCCTGCTCTCTCTCCGACCAGGTGCGGGTCCTTCAGTCCTCTAAAGCGCACTGCACACAATATATACTGTTGATTCGTTTTAAATGAGGAGCCTGCTAAATGAATACATTTTGATATTTGAATGAAATTAGACTTTACATTAAAATCCTATGAGAAATAGAAAACAAACGCCATATGGAAGATAAGTCACAAATACGATCTCTTTAATGTCTCAGCTGTTATTCTACACACTAATGCGTTTAAATAGAGTTTAAACAGTTTTCTCCTACAGAAAAACACCATTGGAAACTCACATATTCTCAATGATTCTCAATCATGTCTCAATGTCTGCATACACTTTACAATAAAGCTCTATTGGTTCACATTAGTTAACTATATTAGTTGGCATGAACTAATAATGACAAATCTAATTTCTTTTTATTATGGATTAGGGTTTGGTTTAGGGTTAGTTGCATGTAATTATGCGTAATTTAGGTATTGCGATGGAAGGACATTAAAATAAAGTGTTACATTTTTTATTATCTGTTAAAGTTATTTAGTTGACATAAACTAACAATGCACAGTTGTGTTTGATAAAATATCAAGTGTAAACCAGTATTTTATTAAATCACATCAATCAATCACATTTATATATATAGGACACACGTTGGCCAAAGTGCTTTCTGTAAAAAAAAAAAAAAAAAAAAAAAAAAAACGTTTTTTGACAGTTTTTTCTTCTGTCAAATCAACTTAGATAATTTATGTGGTTCAGATAACATATTATTTTGAGTTTCTGATTATTAAATCAATCTCTTTCATTGTATTAACTACATTTTTCAATTTCAATGAATTTAAGTTAAGGTAACCAGGTTACTTAATTTTTTTTTAAGTTAAACCAACAATATTTTTTACAGTGTAAAGCCCAACATATCTAAGATTATGAAACAAAGTATAAAACATTTATAAAAATGAATTACAATCAAATGCGAGAGAAAAAGAGATGAGTCTTTAAATTTGATTTAAATGCATCAAGGGTGGCACAAGATCTAACATGGAGGGGTAAACTGCGCCATAAACAAGGAGATGCAAACCTTTTAATTTTAGTCGAGACTTAGGAATAGTAAGCTGAAACCTCTGTACAGATCTTAAAGGCCTAGAGGATGTATGTTGCTGAAGAAGTTCACTAATGTAACCTGGAGCCATCCCATGTACGCCCTTAAAATCAAATAATAACATCTTATACTTCATCTTAAATTTGACTGGAAGCCTGAAGGGATGATAGTACTACAGGTGTTATAACTTATACTCGCATGTTTCCTAATCAAAAGCCTATAGCAGCAGCATTATGAACCGACTGCAGACGTGAAATTGATGCATGAGAAATACCATAATAAAATAAATAGTCCAATCTGGACTTAATAAAAGCATGCATAACAACTTCCAAATCATTAAAAGACAAAAAAGGTTGCAATTTTACTGTTTACATGACAACGATGTACTAAAAATGGGAACGTTTTTCCATTGTACTTTTTCCTTTGTGCCCATGAAAACGACTAAAAAAGCTGTATTCTCCTGCCAGGCCAGTAGTTTGCGAGTTGGTAAAGAAACACAAGCGCCGGCCCTATACTGAACACGTAATACACCACTGTTCTCACAAATATGCGTTTTTGTAGTTTACATAGAGACAATAACGGTATATTGTTTTCAAAAAACCTGTTTTCAAAAGTTTGCGTTTTTCAGGCATGAATTTTATCCCGTTTTTAGTTAACAGACCCTTAATTAACCACATGCACTTTTTATAGGGTTAGGATTAGGGTTTAATAGGGTTAGTTGCATGTAATTATGCATAATTCACTACTTTTATTAGTTAGTGCATGTAACTTCTGTAACTGTTATATCAGACTGATCTCATTAAGTAGCGTGTGTATGACACACCAATTCGTATTTCCATTTTTGGTGTGCTAGTATCAACACGCAACACGCCGCTGACTTAACGTTACATTGCTGTATATATAAATATATGACTTACCTCAACCCCGTCCCTAAACCTACCCGTCACTGGGGTTAATCCCATTAATGAGTGTTCCCTTACCATCCTAGGAAAAAAAAAAGATCGCTCCCCAGATCAAAATGTAGATCTACATTTTGCTTCGTTTCGCTCAGACTTTTGACGGTGTATACTGACACGGGGAATCACTCGGGCATTGGTGTAGACATACACGCTCAAAATGCGTAGAGAAAACACGCCACTTGACTCGAAAGTGGCGTGTATGTTCACGCAAAGTCATGACGTCATGTTGGTTATATGGTAGGGGGCGCTAGTAAGCATCTTCTAAAAGGCGGTGGCTGGCAACTTTTTACAAATGGCAGGGAAAGAGTTAACGGGTAAAATGTCACCAATATCTCAGTATGAATTTCTCATTAAATTTTTCATCTTAAAACTTTACTGGACCTCAGTTCAAATTTTAGGAGAAACATCCAAGTTGATATTTAAATGACGCATTAATATGAGAACTCAATGAAGTATCCACAGTTTAGGAACTAAAGGCTCTAAAAACAGATACTGAGCAATACAATTTCCTTTGAGATGACTTGATTGGTTCATTTGTCACGATAGAGTGCCTGTCTTTTTATACGATCACATTCTACACACTCAGAAAATGTTACAAAAGTTGTGCACTGGTGCGGTATCCTTTCAAAAGGTACGTCTTTATACTTAATTTACCCCTAAACGGTGCATATTAGTCTCTTAAAGGAACATATTAGTATCTTTTGAAAGGTTACCGCCAAAGTTACAGCTTTTGTGTTTCCACCCTCATCTTCATGGTATGCATTCATATTCATACTCTTGGTTATGAAAAGCCAGCCTTTTTTTCCACCAGCACATGTTCTGCTCCTATTATTGTCTTTGTCCTCCTCATCTAATCAACTGCTCAGGTGTCAGTGAACAGAGCAAATATAGGTACAATACCTACAGCCCGACCAACCATTCCCGTTTCTCCGCTCTCTCCCCCCTCTGTTTCTTTGGAGTGGTCAGGCATTGTATTTACCTGAGCGATCTCCCTCCTCATCCCTTCTTCATTCCACTCTGGTGGCTTTAGTCCATGACCCCACCCTTCTGCTGATAAGACTGTAGAAAGACTTCAAGACTTCACTGTTTAGTCCAGTTAAGAACTCTAAAATCAACATGAAGAAAAGAAACCTGATGCTAAAACCTTGGCTCTCCATGAAATCCTGATCATTATAAGAGCAATCTTGAGTATTTGGGGGAAACTCTGGTCAAGAATGTCCAGATCATATTACACTCATTTTCACAAGATCAATCACGGGAAATTAGAAATTAAATTTGATATCTTTCCCCGCCAACGTTTTCGAAAAAAGTTGCTAGCCAGCGCATCATTTTGGTAATTTTCACAAAAGCTTTATGGCCCACAGAATATGTTGTTATATGAATATCTGAACACACAATTTATCAAAAGAAAGAATGGAGCCAATGCTTTAAAAAACTACAACAACAACATTTTATTCTAGCTTCATGTGTTCTTTTTCACTTGAATGTGATGAATGTGATAAACAAACAAATTAATTGTTTTAACAAAAAGCTAAAAAACAAAAAACTATGATAAAAACAAATGGAGTAGATCGAGTCCATCAACACCCCCAAAGCGTCACAGTCCTATAACCCAATTGATGGCGGGGAAAGAGTTAACATTTGCATAAAGAAACAATGCCTGTTTTAAGACTATTAATTTTTGCAACATTTTTATGATATTACTTTCATGAAAAGTAATCACATTAATCAATTTTCATATTTTTGTAACGCAAAAAATCTCAATCGCATTACTATAATGTGGAAAACAACAACAACAACTATATATCATTAAACCCTGTGGTGCGGTATGCATGGAGATAAAAAATGTAAAATTGTATTAGTTTTATTCAACCCGATCTCACAGGAATTCGTACGAATTTTATGAGGTGGCTAATTCGTAACAATTCGTACGACCTCACTTTTAGTACGATTTTTGCTAAATCGCACATATTTTCCGAATTGGCCAATTCGTATAAATTCGTACGAATTACCTACCCCTGACCCCACCCCTAAACCTATCCAGCTTTAGACAAATCGTACGAATTCATACGAGTGAGGTTGTATGAATTAGTATGAATTAGCCACTTTTTAATCACTCGAACGAATTGGTCGTGAGATAACGTTGGTTTTATTTCAATCTCAAAAAAATGAGCTTTCAGCAAAGATTTTGTTTGTGCGCAGAACCCAAAAGTTTCCACTTGATGAAATTCATTTCCCATTAATTTCCAATGCGACCGCGAGTAGCACAAGTGCGACATTTGGCAGCTAGTTAATGATGAGACTTAGACCCTAAAAAAAAAGTGTTACCGAAATATGACTGGACATGTTATCATGAGATTTACTAAATTACTGTAACACCCAACTTATACGTTGTGACATTAGATGGACCTGAGTTTATTTGTAATGATCCTAATAATGTCTGTTTACATGTATAGCTCCCTAAGGGTCTTGGCTAGTGCCCTAACTAGCACAGTGCAGGTCACTCTGGTCCCTAAGACCCTCCACCCACATGCCATATTGAGCAAACACAAGGAACAAACAGTGGGGTGTGCCTCAGATACCCCTCTCTCTCTGTCTCTGTCTCTCTCACCCTCCTCCTCCTGTCTCTCCATCTCCAGAGCACTCCGCCCAGCGCCCAGGCCATTAGCAAACACTCAGAACAAAGGGGCGGATGAATAATCGGAGGGAAATGTCAACGTTTCATCATGGCCGCCCGGCTGCGGCAGTTATCCATTAACCACACAGAGAAGTGGTGTATCGGCCAACCACCTAAACCACAGCACTACAGTCACCGAGACAGGTGGGGAGAAATGTAGTTTGTATTTCCCCATTAGGAAGGTATAAATAGAAAAAAAACAATGAGAAAAAGAATAGAATACACTCACAACGACGCAACAAATTTGGGTCAAATATGGAAAACCCAAATGTTGGGTTAAAAATGTAATTTAAAATTTGAACCCAACTTTTGAACCAACCATTTGTTAATTACAATTTTAACCCAACATTTGGGTTTGTCCATATTTAACCCAAATTTGGGTTGAAACAACCCAACATTTTTTAGTGTACATAATGTTCTTACAGCATTCATACATAATGAAATCTGAACTTTATTTTTTTTCAAGGCAAGGCTATAGCAACTTCTGAATAATAAAATTCTATTTTAGTAATAATTATAGCTAGTAGCTATTTGCAAAAACCATCTCTCTTCTTTCTAACGACTCTCATTAATGTAAATGAGGCTCCAATCTATTTATTTGCTTTCATTACATAGGTGCACTGTACAAAAGACAGTGTGTTGAAAGCAGAAGGTTTGGGGGAGGGAAAGGCAGCAGCACACCATTTTTTTTTTTCATTTATTCCAAACGAAGCCGAGCGGAGGACCTGGAAAACCAGAGGCCTGCAACCCTGGGCTGGAGAGGTAAATAAGATGTCTAATTCATGGAGCGGATGTTTTGAAGGAAACTGTCTGAGGATGCCGCTGTGCAGACCGATTCTGCCCTTCCAACCTCCGTCTCTGTGCTGCCATGCCCGTCCCGATGGCGTGTGAGCGTAAATGTGTGTTTGTGTGAATAAAAATTTGAGTGTATGGCCCCAAAAATAATTTTGACTCCTAAGGCACGCATAAAAAATACATTTTATCTTTGTATTCCCTCGTGAAAAAGAAATGTTCTTAATTGTACTACAATAAATATGAACCTGTACTTGCAGATTATATGAATTAAATAAAAGGCCACTTAAAGGGATAGTTCACTAACCTAGAAATCTAGACGCAATAATTTTGCAGCCAGTGTCGTCTTGCAACTCTCCGTTGGCTTTCTAAGTGGAAAAACCAAACTCTAGTTTGGCTAATCACATCGTGTATAGATTTGGTGGGCGGGCTAAACAAAATGACGCCATAGTTGTTAAGGTTCTGTGATTTCCCTGCTACTTGAGTAGTCGAATCGGCTTTGAGCGCGACTCTGGAGGACTTGGAGTTAAGAGGACGTCACTTAAGTCATTCTTTAAAAAGGAAGATGTGTTCAGAGTTGACGACCGGATACGGCTCGTGTATATCAACTAGCTCCGCTGGTGGGAAAACGCATGGGACTCACTCAGCCACAGCCGCTCATTGCTCTGGTTGGTTGTAGCGCTATCCTATTGCATGCAGAGGGAGACTGAAAGACAACCGTTTATCCCGCCCCTCGCACTGAGGTATGCCAATTGTGAGTTTCCAGACCTAACATCTTGTAACATCCAGATCAAATGGAGGATCTGCGTCTAGACATGGGCACAACACATGATATAGTCAGCCGGATCCGGGCCGTATCCAGATCAGTTGGAGGACCTGCGCCTAGACACGGCCACAACACATGATATAGTCAGCCGGATCCGGGCCGTATCAAGATCAGTTGGAGGACCTGCGCCTAGACACGGCCACAACACATGATATAGTCAGCCGGATCCGGGCCGTATCCAGATCAGATGGAGGACCTGCGCCTATACACAGCCACAACACTTACTTGAGCTGGATTATGACGCTATTTTCTTTTAGATCTGCTGTACAGCAGAAACAAACTTTATTTCATCATTTCCTGTTATCACTGCAGAGCTGTTTTGAAACAATCTGTATTTTAAAAAGCGCTATATAAATAAAGGTGACTTGACTTATTTAACTGATGTGTTGACTAATTTACTAAAGTACTTGATTATAATTTTAACCTTTTTTTTCTGTTCTTACAGATGTTTTTCAATTAAAGTTAAGATATTTTAAATGTACTAAGTTACAACATCATTATTACATGTGTTTTATTACATACATTTTTAAATACATTACTTAAAGGTTTCAATAGAAATGAAAATAAAGTATATACCATATACCATATAGAATGAAACATACGAGATAAGTAAGTCCTACTTTTAGTGAATTAGTGATTTTCTTTAGTCATTATTTGAATAATAATGATGGATGGGTAAGGGTTAGGGTTAGGTACACATAAAGTGTACCTTTTCACAAGGGTTAGATCACAAAACTGAAGTATTTATTTTAATTTATTTTAAAAAGACACCCTTTGTCCGAAATGAAGTTTGTTAGTGTTTGGTGATTTTTTGGATTGTGTTCAGAGGTAATGTGACGAACTACACCTGTGCAGATGCTGACAATCAGACGCTTTAACTGTGGCTTATGTGTTCAAATACTTCTTGTGGACACAGTACATGTGGAGACGCCAGCATGGGCGAAATATACTTCTGTGCTATTCATCATGTTAAAATGAATGGCAAGAATGCAGCTTGGCATAGGTGGCTGTTCTTTTCCGGTCATTAGTGTTTCAGGCAGGTAAGAATACTTCCTCTAGGTGAGATGCTGGAAAGTTAGCGTCAGGACGGCTGAAGTACGGAGGTCCTGAGCAGAGCCTGCTAAACTTAACTGACCCACAGAGGTTCAACCAACTGACACATTAAAACGCTATTTATCCTTTCCTATTTGTTCACCTATTTATGTTGCCGAATGGGAAGGATTTTTTTTTTCAGCGTGGAATGTCTGTCTGACAGATATAGAAAGAGAGAGAGAGCGAGCGCATGTGGAGAGAGAACAGTGAATGAGTCGGTGTTATTTATTTAGTTTGGAGCAGTGAAAAATCACCCGCCGTATCACTAATTCCGTCTCCCCCCGGCCACCGGACGAATGAAAGCACTTTGAGGGCCAAACAGACCAGAGCTGTGTGTGCTACACTACAGTGGACATACACCATCCAGCCGCTCTCACACACTCCCTCTCTGTCTCTCGCACAAATACTCACACGCAAACTCACACTCAGGCAGAGGTGTCAACCTCACCGCACCCATTCAATGGAAGGAAAACTGTGTTGTTTGTACTTTGTTTTATGATTTAAAAGCACCAATTCTCTCATTTCTATATTTTTTTTTCCTATATTTTACCCATAATCACTTATTAAATGTGTATGTGTGTGTGTAAATAATGTATAACTTAAGATCAATTACAATAGTAAAAATAATAATTCATATATATTTATATGATTCATTCCTATTCCTTCGATTAGGCAAGCTCCATCTATCTGTACTTTTTAAATCTCAACTCAAGACTCATCTATTCACCCTTTTAACACCCTGTAGTCTGTCTTTCTGTTTTTTTTTATTTTTATTTTATTATTATTATTTTTTATATTGAGTGCCTTCTTGTCTCGTCAGGTTTTAAGTATGTATAGTAGTTTTATTTTTGTGTCTCTTTTATTCCTTGTAAAGCACTTTGGTCAACTTCGGTTGTGTTTTAAATGTGCTCTATAAATAAATAAATGATTGATTGATTGATTTAATTATTATTATACAGTATTTCCAAAAAAAATTACTATATATACTATATTATATGATTATTATCTAAATATTCACAGGTTCATATATATATATACATATATAGTAATAATAATAATAAATTCTGAATGGCCCAGGACATATAGTTTAAAAAAAACCTACAAATTATTTGTTGAAAATTGTTTCATTTTTTAAAAATTTATATATATTTAAGCACATTAATTTACATAAATATCTGAATATAAATATTTTAATTATTGATGCATTATATACAGTCTAAAAAATGCTGGGTTGTTTCAACCCAAATTTGGGTCAAATGTGGACAAACCTAAATGTTGGGTTAAAAATGTAATTAAAAAATGTAAAGTTGAAAGTGAAAGTTGAAGTTGGGTTAAAATTTTTAATTACATTTTTAACCCAACATTTGGGTTTGTCCATATTTGACCCAAATTTGGGTTGACACAACCCAACATTTTTTAGAGTGTACTGTATATATATATATATATATATATATATATATGAAGAGTTCAGATGCAAAAGCCTCTAAATACCATTTGAAATTTTCTTCTAAAATGACCATTTTTATCAAGCTTGTATATTTAAGTTCAGTAATTTCACTTAAATGGCAATAAATAGGTAATCTTCATTGCCATTTAAGTGAAATTACTGAACTTAAATATACAAGCTTGATAAAAATGAAGAAAATTTCAAATGGCACTTAGAGGCTTTTGCATCTGAACTCTTCATATATACTATATATACTGAATACAATAATTTGTATAAAATAATACTGGATAAAATTTGTATACAATTTTATAAAAATGTTATATATATAATATATAATTTTATTGCTAAAAAATAAAATCTTTTTGTGGTCTGGCCAGAGGAAAATATTCTTATTATTGAGTCTAAAATTTTGACATTTTTTGTTGAAAGAGATCAGTGTCCATTCATTCATCAGTTTTTAAAAACAAAATAAAAAAAAAATAAAAAAAATTAAAAATCTCTTTGCCTCTAATTGTACTAAAAAAGAGTGAATGATATAGAAAGAGAGAGAGAGAGAGCGACAGAAGAAGGCTAAAAGGTTGAGTGAAGTTTAAGCAGCCATGAGTCATGAATGAGCACACATTGTTAGCTCAGTGAAAATCCTCGCAAGTTCTTGGAAAAAAAAGTCCTGCGTGACACCAGGATGCAAGACGGAGAGAAGAGCACAGCTGTGCTCCTGCTAACACTGCAGCTCCAGTGTTGATCCACAGCACAAAGACATCTGCATCTTCACAGACGCCTCGTGATTGAAAGAGCTTTCATATTTTCTCTGTTTATCGTCTTTTTTGGCCTTCACCTTTCCTTCATTTGAATAAAGTACACAGCTCGCTTACGGGAACTACCGTGGAAAACCATCACTCCTGGCTCCTGTTTTCCGCTCTCACTTTTTTCCCCCAAATGTTTTTTTATTTTTTTGCGAACCCCGCCGTTTAGAAGCCTTTTTAATTTTACTCCACACAACTACCCGCACCTAAGAAATGGACGGCGGTGAAGAAGGAGGCTAAATATAAACCTGTAAAAGGTAGCTTTGTGAAGGCGGGCGCTGGAGAGAGTGAGAGCTAGAGAAACTCTCCCTGCGGCCTAACTGCGAGGAAGGAGCCAGGGGCCGAATTTTTTGCCCTCAATGAAAGAGGCGATTGTCCGGGGCCCTGCGGAGCCAGGAAAGTTACCCCAGTGGTCTGGTCCTATCTGGCAGGAACGCAAGAGGGGGACAGACAGACTCGCATTCGTTCGGTCAGATACCTGCAACCCTTCAGGAAAAATAATTATAAATAAATATATTTAATAATTATAAATGTTTATAAATATCACCTGTGAAGCGTGCAGCAGGCCGACTGAAAATGAGCATGTTGGGCATGTTCAAAAAAGACTCTCAACTTGTTTGTTTAGACAGTGGCCGGTAGGAGAGGGACAGGGGAGAGAACAGGTATTTTCGGAGCAGACTTCATTGAGAAGAAGGCCCCATTGATGATGATGGTGATGAACATGGTAAATTCACAGGGAGCCGCGTTGAGCTCAACACTACCCTGCTGTTTGACCGGCCACGGAAATCCACGGATCTGGAAACCCTTGCGCGCTTGATTGCATTGATTGGAGAGAACACTAATGTTGCCTACGCAGAGGACTTTGTGAATTACATTTCAAATCATGTTTTAATGAGTAAAGCACACTTAAAGTATTTGATTATATTTTTTAACTGTAGTGTGTTGTTTGATATTACATTTATAATCAGTTTACTTACTAAATTGCAGCTTCATCATTACAGAAGTGTAATTACAATACATGACATACAAGAAATGACAATAAAGTATATTTTCGTTGATGCTTAAAAAATGCTTGTCAGTGTACACTTTATTCACACTTCAAATTATTTCAAGTTATTATGAAATTACATATGAAGATGTAATTAAGTCTAACTTAAGCATGTTATCCCCGTGTCATCCAAGATGTCCATGTCTTTCTTTTTTCAGTCGAAAAGAAATTAAGGTTTTGGATGAAAACATTCCAGGATTTTCTCCATATAACGGACTTCAATGGGAACCAAACGGTTCAAGGTCCAAATGAGAGTTTCAGTGCAAATTACAAACTGTTCAAAGGGCTTTAAACGATTCCAGACGATGAATAAGGGTCTTATCAAGCAAAATGATCAGTGATTTAAAAAATAAATAAACAAGCTTAAGTTTTATAAGCACAAATGGTCGCCCTGCTCTGTTCTGTGATGAGCGTTTGTGACTCTCCTGTTCGAACTCGTTCATCAAAATGAACGAATCTTTTTTTCGAGTCATGACTCGAAGGGTCCATAAGACCCTTATTCATCGTCTGGAATCGTTCAAAGCCCTTTGAACAGTTTGCAGTTTGCACTGAAACTCTCATTTGGTTCTCAATGAAGTCCATTATATGGAGAAAATGCTGGAATGTTTTCATGAAGAACTACTCCTTTAAGCTAACAGAGTTTAATAATATACCTTTAAACTACAATCCACACTGTAAACAATTATATGAACAATAGGTTTTGACATTATTTTACATCGTTTCATCGCATAAAACTGCGTTAAGCAATTTTTTATACTCATACTTTTTTAATTTTTTAATATATCGTAAGTTATACAAGATTCAACTAATATTTTTAAGTCAGTTTACTGTAATTTATGTAGAAATGAGTTAAACATCCAAGTAGATTGTATTTAACACTTTTGTTTACAGCGCATTTTCATTTAATTGTAATTAACAGTTTCAGAAACGCATAAAGCATATTCTTTTAAAATCTATTATTTGTGTAATAAGTAAAAGTTTGCTAAAGTGTACTTCTTTTTCACAAGCGAAGGTGTCATCCTATTATAACACAAGGACTGACCTGAAAACAGTGAGAATCTGCATATGAACATAACTAGGGAAAATCATTTTAAACACTGCTTGCGACCACTAAACATAGGCATTAAAGGCATTTGTGCATTTACTAGACTTTAAATAGTTTTCTCACCTCGTCCTAACTTGTCCTCAAGCCTAATCTAAAAGCATTGAAACTATACTTCATTTTTATTGTGTGGTATATTCAAAATAATAAGCTGTAATGCATGTTTTTACAATGTGAACCGATCATTAGAAAAAATATATGCGTGAAGGTCCAACTAAACCGCCACTGGGGCATAAACAGATTGTAGGAAAACATACGAATTAACCAAAACGTAAAACAGTTACAACTTGCATGAGATTACGTTGGTTAAACACTTAAAATCTCAAATAGGTTCTGTGACTGATTCAGCCCATACCATTAAAATCTCATTCCAGCCAGAGGAGGGGACCAAAACATATCTCTTTTGATCCCAAAATAACCTAGCAACCACCCAGAGGACCCTAGCAACCACAAAACAACATTCTACAACCACTCAGAACATCTGAGCAATGCTCTGGCAATCCGCCACAGCATGATAGTTATGGTAAGTTTCGCACGGGCAAACACTATTTGGTAACACTTTATTTTGATGGACCCTTTTGAACATTCTGTTTACAACTAACTCTCAATAGAGTATTAACGGACTGTCTGCTTAATATCTGCAAACTCTTTATTTTGATGGTCCTCCAACTGATGATAAGTAACTTTGCAACTACATGTCAACTTATTCTATCCCTAACCCAGTCTACTAATACTCAAAAGAGAGTTAGTAGACATGTACAGAAGGTGCAATGTTACTTATAGACAAAAAGGACCATCAAAAAAGTGTTTTCCTGTGGATTAAGACATGTGTGTGTGAGACGCTCACCGCTCCAGTGGCATTGAGCGCTGCAGGACATTACCTCTATTCATCCCTCTCTCTCTCTCTCTCTCTCTTGCTTTCCCCCTCCACTCCAGCCAAGGCTGTTTACGGACCCCAGCAGCCTAAAAACAGATAGATGGAAAAAGGAAGGGAGGAGAGGAAAAAGGTAAAACTCTGTTCTGATCTGGATGAGCAGCTTCAGTAGAGGTTCTGGCGGGAAACCTCCACACATTAAAACATCGACTGTTTCTCAGTCCAAGAAAGCAAAGAACGGACTTGCGCTCTTGTTGAGAATGGTCTTGTCAGGCAACCTTGAAAGAACGACACGAGGACACAGAACTCATCCTTGTGAGAACTGAGATCTGACCATCCCAGCATTTTATAAGTAGCGGTTAATGCACGATTAACATAACATCAGGATAAAACAGTTACATCAGGTATGTACTCAACCGTGTAGTGTATGATTGAATGGCGATTTTGTTATTCAACATTGGAGTCCGATGCCCCTCCCCCTCCAATACGTAATTAAAGCTGTGATAGTTGAGTACATGAAGTGTCCCATTCCACACTTTTTATAATTGGGTCAAATAAGGGCATCATCCGGTTATTTAAAGTACACTTTTCAGTGTGAACGCACTACTCGCACTATTAATACTACAAAACAGCAATAGTGCATACATTGGGATGTCTTTACAATGGCGTGCAATGAATAAAGGTCGTAGATCACTTATTTTTCATAACTCACAAAATTCTAAACATTTTATGGATTTTTTCTGTCTATTTAGGCCTTTTCCATGACCCTACAGAGGACACACGATTTGGAAAATGAATAGATGGATGGATAGACAGATCTCATTTTCATTAACATTTGCTTTACCTGTGCGGTCACATTTATTTTTCTATAGTTTTTTTTTAATAATTGCCCTTTTTTGTATTAGTGTTCTCATGTGCCTCTCAGAGTTGAGTAACACTTTACAATAAAGTCTCGTTAAATAATGCATTAACTTACATTAGTTCAAGTATTTATTAATCTTTGTTATTATTAGTTAATAAAAATACAATTGTTCATTGCTAGTTCATGACAGCTCAGGGCCAAAAAAAGAACTTTTGATTTTAATATTATTTATATTGAATACTTACATGTGCTTACAGTGTACTCTACTTGCCTAAGAAAGTATTGAGTAATACACAGAAATTACATGGGTTAAGGTTAGGTTTAGGGGTTAGTACCTAGTTATTACCCAGTTATTGTATAACTAAAATGAGTACATGGGAATCAGGACTGAAATTACTAAGATTAAGTATTTTTCATTGCTAGTTCATGTTAACCAGTGTTAACTAATGTTATAACAAATGAAAACGTATTGCAATGTGTTATCGGCTGTTCTTTGTTGTCCCGTTTTATTTTCGTTTTATCCATATGAAGATATTTTGAGAAATGTCTGGGTTTTTTTTTTTGTGCATACAATGAATGTCATTGGGATTGGATGGGGTTTGAACCCCAACGTTCTTCAAAATAACTTTTGCAGAAGAAGAAATTCATACAGGCTTAGAATGACATGAGGGTGACTAAGAATCTTTATTTTGTGGTTAAATCTCTTTAAATAAGATTTACTGTCCTTTAAAAATCACATTGTTGTCAGGCAGAAAGTCATAAGACAAACGCAGCCTCAGAGAATGATACTTTACAGTTTATGGTGGGCATTAAAGAAATGTGTGTTGTTAGCTAAACATTTCTTGGCAATGCACACGTAAAGATATTATACATAGGAGTGGAATGTACAGATGTGTGTGTATGAGAGCAGACATGAGAGAATGTGTAAGTGCATGAGGAAGGGAAGCATTTGACGCATTCCAGTGCTACGGCTAGTGAATGATGTGATTCTCTCTTTCTCACACGCGGGTGTTGTTTTTAGACCCTCGCGCTGCTATAAGGAGAGGAGGGTGCTGGTGTACCATTAATTTGGCCCAGCTGGATTCCTGTCATTGCTAATTGGTGCAAACGAGGGGAACCTGAGATTGGCAGGGCACGAAAACAAACCCCCCAGTAACGGGCCCGTGGCAGGGGCTGGGAAGCCGGAGGGGGGCTGAGAACTCGGCGACACCTAAGATACTTTCACCTATATTCACCACGCAGAGATGTTTATCTGACCATCTTCAGTGAGGTGTCAGGCATTGCTACGTTTCAAATATACGTAATTGTCAAGAGCTACAGTTGTGGCCACAGGCAAAAAACCTTTCGATTGAGCCCATCACTCAATTAGCTGACACTACAAATACTGCCATGTTTCTTTACAGTTCCCCCGGGCTATATGCAAATGAGAAGCTGCTTTCAAAGAAGTTTACTTAAAGGGTTAGTTCACCCAAAAATAATCCCATAATTTACTCCTCCTCCTAGAGCCATATAGATTGTGTATATGACCAAACACAATGGGACTTATATTAAAAAATATCCTGGCTCTTCCAAGCTTTATTGGGAGTGATTGAGTTTTTGAAGCCCCAAAAAGCGCATCCATCCATAATCCATAGCCATGCTGTCGGTGTATGAGTGAGTGAATGGGTGAATGCGAGGCAATATGTAAAGAGCTTTTGGTCTGTGAACGCGCTGTAAATGCAGTCCATTTACCATACGACTGAGTGAGTTAATAAAGGCCGACTGAGATGAAGTGATGCATTTCTGTAAGAAAAATATCCTTATTTGTAACTTTCTGAAACTATAATCACTGGTTTCCGGTAAAGACCGTACACGAGTCTAGTTCTGGTTCCCAAAACGGTTACTAGTTTCCAAAACGGTTACTAGTGATGTAGTACTCGAGTCTGGTTTCAGACTCGTGACCAGCCTCGAGACCGATTTCTGCTTTCTCTGAGTCGTCTCGGACTTGTTCCTTCAAAGACTCGGTCTTGACTCGGTCTCGGACCACAGTGGGAGGAGAAGGACTCGTAATTTTCAGATTGAGTCCTCGACTCAGACTCGACCCTTCAAAGACTCAATCTCGACTCAGACTCGACCCTTCAAAGACTCGGTCTTGACTCGGACTCGACCTTCAAAGACTCGGTCTTGACTCGGACTCGGCTGAATTTGAAAACCAACGGACTCGGTCGACACGGACTCGACCCTTCAAAGACTTAGTCTCGACTAAGACTCGACCCTTCAAAGACTCGGACTCGACTCGAACTCGACCCTTCAAAGACTCGGTCTCGACTCGGACTTGACCCTTCAAAGACTCGTTCTTGACTCGGTCTCGACCCTTCAAAGACTCGTTCTTGACTCGGACTCGACCCTTCAAAGACTCGGTCTTGACTCGGACTCGACTGTTTTTGAAAACCAACAGACTCGTCTCGACTCGAACTCGACCCTTCAAAGACTCAGACTCGACTCGAACTCGACCCTTCAAAGACTCGGTCTCGACTCGGACTTGACCCTTCAAAGACTCGGTCTCGACTCGGACTTGACCCTTCAAAGACTCGTTCTTGACTCGGACTCGACCCTTCAAAGACTCGGTCTTGACTCGGTCTCGACTGTATTTGAAAACCAACGGACTCAGTCTCGACTCGGACTCGACCCTTCAAAGACTCGGCCTCGACTCGGACTCGGCATAGGCGGTCTCGTCCCCATCACTAACGATTACCATTCACTCCTATTATAAAGCTTGGAAGAGCCAGGATATTTTTTAATATAACTCGTGATTGTGTTTGGCTTAAAGAAAAAAGTCAAATTCAATTAGGATTGCATTAGTAAATTATTTTGTAATTTTGTGCGATTTTTTATGTTTGTGTGAACTATTTTGTACTTTACTATTGTAGTGAGCTACTTGAATTTTGTGTCAACCTGTCTGTGGCCAAAAATACTGTATATAATAATAACACTAATTAAATTATTTAATTGTGTGTGATCCTGTAACTTATTTCTTACACAACCTTTTTTTCATTTTTAAATTGATTTGGTCAAAATAATTGAGAAATTAAGAATTTGGTAAGAAATAAAAAGTAATTCACGCACGCAGAAAACACATGACCAGAAGTTTATCTCCATGAAATGGTAGTTCTGCCTTTAAAAACATGAAGATTCTCAATTAAAAAATAGCACTTAAACAAAGGAAACAATAAAATATATTCAAAAACATTAATATGGGCTATTTTTAAACACAGGCTACTTTTTATTTTATAGTTTGCTAGTAAAAAGTAAAGGTATTGTTACTGCTTATTAAACTTGTTTCTACAGTTCTCTGAAATGCAGAGGACTGTTAAAGTATAGCAATTAACATGATAAATAATTGATTGAATCATTGACATGAGAGAATTGAGTATTCATGGTGTGGATGAGGTCATCCATGAGGGGGCGGAGCCTGTGACTGACAGTGACCAATAATTCTAATGTTTGTGTGTGTGAGGGAGAGGGGGCGTGTTTTGCTCCAGCAGATAACTCAACACAATAACTCTTTACCGGCTTGTTATCAGTCTGCCATATTTTTATGCTTGTGTGTTATGACCGACAGTCATTCAGCTGTAGTCTTTTGGTCAAACTCCACTAACACTTTTAGGTTAGACCCACTAACCTCAGCATACTCTAGACACTATCACTCTGATGAGCACGTTTTTATTACTTACGGAGGTGTGTAAGATGTTTAAACCTGGCTATTGGCTACTACGTTTTTTTTAGTAAAATTCAGTAATTTGATGAAAATGAGTAGCAATCCTAATATAGCTCAATAGGTGCTGACAAATTAAACATTTAGGTCTATAGTCAAAGGTTTTTGGAAGGGTCTTTATCGATTCAGTCAGTTATTTGATCTCAAAAGTGTCTTCAGAGGTCAAAGGTGACTTTTGAGGGTTTGTATGTGTGTTTGAAGACACTATGGGAATGAACTCAACAGGAATGTGTGTGCACATCTGGGGTCCATGTGGACATAAGGGGACAGATCAGGAAGAAAGTGTCAGTCTTGACTAGACCAAAAGACAACACAGCCTGACTTGACAACCACTATCCATGGCCTCGTAAATCACCAAAGCACCAACACACGCTCACACATACACCAACGCAGCTGCCTCTATGGGACTTTTAGACCATAACCTCTTTTCTTCAACACAAAAGAGTAATTTCAACATAGTTTGGTCAGTTTTACCACCTGAAAGTCAGGCACGCACACACACACACACACACACACACGCACACGCACACACACAAATGTATTCACTCATGACCTGATAAAAACCAGGGGTGCAAAGAAGCCTAATTGTACTTCATTATTATATTTATACATTATTTTGGGGATTTTTACTTTCCTAAAGTACTGTTGAATACTTGTTAAATGTATTTACAATTTCATTAGACCATCTAAGTACACTTTGCGGGTCATTAAAGCTTGATTGTTTGGTTAATAATTAACGAAATTCTATTTTGAGCGAGTAGCCAACATAAAAAATAAAAACTCAGGGTTTAAATTTCTCTTCTTGACATAACCTGGTATGTTATGGTAGGCTTATCAAATTAATTTCGATTTTGACCTGTCTGGTCGTATTTCGTGGGAAATCTGATGCAGGCTAAGCTGTGGCGTGTTTACATT
Source organism: Pimephales promelas (assembly GCF_016745375.1). Next base: position 3,697,017 of record NW_024121499.1, on the reverse strand, counting down.
TTACATTTGCCTCAAACAAATGTCCAGTCTGTCTTGCTAGTTGATTAAACTAGTTAGCTAGATAGCTTTTGACATAGAAACAGTAACCCTCTATTATAAACCCTTAACTTACCCTAGCAGTCATGTAACGTTACGTTAGAAACCTTAAACTGAAGAGTCGCGATTTGACAAGGAAAGTTAGCCTAGTCTGTAACGTTACAGAACAGTAACACTAACAGAAAATAAAATCGACGGGGTATTGTGAATTGCATGACATTTTTTCCTGAAATTAAGTTTAGTGAAATTTTTCTTACTGTCCAGATCCGCTTTGATAAAGGCATCAGATTCATCCTGCAGGATCGAAGTGACAAAACAAAACTAACGTTAATATCTACTCTAAAGTTAAAGGTAATTGTATGTGTCAAGCATAGATGGCGATAGAGAGTTTCTTAGTGCAGCTAAGTTTACGTTTGTTTTTATCCTAACAAGCAAACCAAATAATTTTACTTTTACTTTTATTTAAAACAACAGGATTCATTAGACTAGAGAGTAAATTCTAATAGGAAACAACTATGAATACACCTTTATAAGCTATTTTGACCCAAAGCATTTTTTTTTTATTAATGGATTAGGCTAATTTATTTTATTTACACACATCGTTAGTAATAAACTGTGAACGATAGCCTACATCTTTTTAAATAAATGAGGGTAAATTTCAAATTAATCAATTTCAGGATGGTTTACGTAGGCTATTGCAAATAGACGGGTTTCTTTACAAAGTTTGAATGGGAAAATCTCCTCCGTCTCTGATTAATTTCATGAATACCGAAAATACATTTAGCAATACTTTTGACTTTCAATCATTGTTTTTATATAACTAGCCTACTAAATAAAATAAAAATGATTAAAAAAAACATTTTAACTTAAATTTCTAAGTTGATTACAAGGGAAATTGACATTGGAAGAGAATATTCAAATAAAGGTATGTTAAGGATTCGGAGCATTCAATTATAGAGTGTGTGTGTGTTGAAGGTAGAATGAACTGACTCCATTGACAGACTGCATTTGACTGCGGCCATGAGGCCTACAGTGACGAGAACACCAGGTCTCTGTTTTGTTGACACAGTGATCAAGCCAAGATCAATCTGCCTCTGAAAGGAAAATTTAATCATGCTGTTCGGCTGTCGTTGTCTCTGTCTGGCCTAATCAGCAGCCATTTTACCTTCACCCACAGCATGCCATAGAGCAAAGTCCAGCTCTTTATCTGCCTCTAACCTGCACACTATGAATGCTCCCTGTGACACACTCTCTCTCTCTCTTTCCCGCTCTTGTTTATGTTCTTTTGCTGGCTCAGTTTCCTCACCGAAACCTGTCGTAGACAGCCAGCCAGCCAATGGAGAGACAGTGACTTTTGCTCAAAATAGTTTATGGATTGTTTGAAGTTAAAATACACTGAAAATATTGTAGTAGTTTGGAGTGAGATCATAAACATTGAGGCATGCAATTCGCCGAAGACTGACTCTAAAAGTTTTACATTTTGGTCCCACCCACCTTGATTATTTGGTTTCATTCCTGATTAGATGTCCTTGTCCATATAAATAACAACAGTTCACTCAAAACCACATCGGACATTCATACTAATCAAGCCACTTTCCATTTCCGAGAAGAAGAAAAAAAAACATTTTACTGATATGCAAAGGCTTCAAATGAATGTCACTCGGACAGCCTTTTAATGACTAATATGCAAATGGCTCATTTATCATCATAAATGGCTCAAACTGCACTCATAAAGAGAGAGAGAGAGAAGAAAAGAAAGTCTAAATCCATCCGCCTCAGGCACACCTTGAAAAAACCTGACACCTAAGCAATGGCCTGTGGCATGAACAGGGTGGTGTTCCTGAGCACGTCTTTAAAGAAAGTCAACAAAAGCTCACCCCTCCTACAGGATACAGTTAAGGATGCTGTGCTTGTCGTTTGCATAGCACATCTTCTGGGACAGCCGAGTGTGTATTTTAGATCACCTTTTCCTTATATTCTTCTTTCCGTGTCAGTTTTCTTAACCGTTTTGCACAGAAGTGGCAAACAGGATAGAGATAATCAGAAATGTGGCAAGTCTGAGGAAGCAATAGAGATGAAAGTGATTTTATACATGAATGTTTCTTATCAGCGTCTGTTGTCCTATCAGCAGAATATGGCTCATAACAGCAGGATTAATACTGCAAGAACGGAAGTTATTACTCACCTTCACGCAGTTCGGTAAAAGGCCAACGTCACAAGTGTGATGTTTTTCCATCCACTGTGTAGCACCTGTCGCACTTTAGGAACACGGGTGCTTTAGTGAGGCCTAACAAGATTCAACTCATTTTCAAAGTCAGTTTAATGTAGAGTAGTTCACTTTAAAAAAAAAAAAAAAAAAAAAAAAACTTTTGCTGATAATTTACTCACCCCCATGTCATACAAGATGTCCATGTCATTCTTTCTTCAGTCGAAAAAAAATTAAGGTTTTTGATGAAAACATTCCAGGATTTTTCTCCATATAATGGACTTCAATGGGAACCAAGCGGTTTAAGGTCCAAAAGACACTTTCGGAACAAACTGCAAACTGTTCAAAGGGCTTTAAACGATTCCAGATGATTCATTCGTTCATTGAATGAACCAAATGACTCAAAAAAGATTTGTTTATTTTGATGAACGAGTTCGAACAGGAGAGTCACGAACGTGGATCACAGAACAGACCAAGGCGACCATTGGAGCTTATAAAACTTAAACTTTATTTTTTATTTTTTAAATGAGCGATCGTTTCGCTAGATAAGACCCTTATTCATCGTCTAGTGTCGTTTAAAGCCCTTTGAAGCTGTACTGAAACTGTCTTTTGGACCTTGAACTGGTTGGTTCCCATTGAAGTCCATTATATGGAGAAAAATCCTGGAATGTTTTCATCAAAAACCTTAATTTCTTTTCGACTGAAAATTAATTTATTTTTCTTAATTTTTTTCTTTTCCGTCCATGTCATTCTTTCTTCAGTCGAAAAGAAATTAAAGTTTTTGATGAAAACATTCCAGGATTTTTTTTCTATATAATGGACTTCAATGGGGTCCAAACGGTTCAAGGTCCAAATGAGAGTTTCAGTGCAGCTTTAAAGGGCTTGTAAAAAGTGTAAAATGAACAAATCTTTTTTCGAGTTATTTTGTTCATTTAGTTTCTTGAATGAACCAAATGACTCGAAAAAAAGATTTGTTCAGTGTGATGAATGAGTTCGAACAGGAGAGTCACGAACGCGCATCACAGAACAGAGCACGGCGAGCATTTGAGCTTATAAAACTTTTAATTTATTTTTTAAATGAGCGATCGTTTCGCTAGATAAGACCCTTATTCATTGTCTGGAATTGTTTAAAGCCCTTTGAAGCTGCACTGAAACTCTAATTTGAACCTTGAACCGTTTGGTCCCCATTGAAGTCCATTATATGGCGAAAATCCTTAATTTCTTTTCGACTGAAGAAAGAAAGACATGGACATCTTGGATAACATGGGGGTGAGTAAATAATCAGCAAAAAAATAAAAAAAAAATAATAAAAAAATAAAAGCGAACTACTCCTTTAATGTCCCAGTGTTGTTAAGGACCCTGCATGGTCAAAAACAGTTCTTCAAAAGTGGTTTTGTGGAGAAGAAAGAAAGGCATACATGTTTGGAACAACATTAGAGTATGTATTTTGCAGTGAACTAAATAATCAAAGATCTTTATTAGGTCACAAAGCAAAAGGTACATTCCAGTTTAGCCATGATGGGAAGGGCCCTCTGTCACTTGTCCCTAATTTGCCATTGTGTCGCTGTGGAAACCATATCAGTGGCGTATTGGCGTATCTTATCAGGCCGGTGGCCCAGCAGCAAGGTCCCTTTGTGTTTCTCATGAAGAAATAGCAACTATAGATTCCCACCAGGAGACCCAGGGCAGAGTCTACTTTACATTTTCTCTTTTTCTCCAGCCCCGTCTATCTTTCATCCGTCCCTCACTTTTGCATGTGATCCGCTCTGCCTTTGAAAAAGCTCTCCAGAGTGACGCGACGAGAGAGAATGGTTTCACAGCTCTCTGTGATAAAGCGAAAAAACACTGAGCTGAACTGCGTGGCTTAAGTCCTGCTCACCACCAGACTCAGAGGACAGGGTGGGATATTTCACACCAAAATAAGAAAGAACACCATAAAATACACGTTTAAAATCATTATGAAAACTTTTTTGGTTCCGCAGGTATAGATGATTTATTATTACCGGATGTTCTTGGGACAATAAAACATGATAGGGCCATTATCCTGCCAGATGGAATATGGCTGCTGCATGGTTATTATATTGTTTGTGATCATTTTACAGTAAGGGTCTTCAAAATGTCACTCTTCAGATTGTAATTGTTTTATACAGTGGGATCCAAAACGCTGCGCAGTGTTTTCATTACAACTCATATTAGCAGCAACAATTTGATATCAGCACTGAAACATGAAAACCTGATGATCATGTTATTTGATCTCAAATGTTAATATGGGGCAATTCTGTATTATTCTCCAGTTCTGAAATGATCAGGGCACTTATTACTTATTTCTTCACTCATTTGCAGAACTGGTTTCACAGACAAGCATGTAGTCTATAGTCTAAATAAATTAAAAAGTTTAAGTTTTAGAAGCTCAAATGCTCGCCTTGCTCTGTTCGTGACTCTCCTGTTCGAACTCGTTCATCAAAATGAATAAATCTTTTTCCGAGTCAATTCGTTCATTTCGGTCGTTGAATGAACCAAATGACTCGAAAAAAGAGTCTTTCATTTTGATGAACGAGTTCGAACAGGAGAGTCACAAACATGGATCACAGAACAAAGCAAGGCAAGCATATGAGCTTATAAAACTTAAACTTTGTTATTTATTTTTTTAATGAGCGAACGTTTCACTTGATAAGACCCTTATTCATCGTCTGGAATCGTTTAAAGCCCTTTGAACAGTTTGCAGTTTGCACTGAAACTGTCTTTTGGACCTTGAACCGTTTGGTTCCCATTGAAGTCCATTATATGGAGAAAATCTTGGAATGTTTTTATCAAAAACCTTAATTTCTTTTCGACTGAAGAAAGAAAGACATGGACATCTTGGATGACATGGGGGTGAGTAAATTATCAACAAAAGTTTTTTTTAAAAGTGAACTACTCCTTTAACTAAAAGCTTAAAATATGCCTCAAGATGCACATCAGTAATGCTTTTTTTCTAAAGCATAAAAGCTACTTAGTCCTAATTAAAAGGCCTAATCCTGGCTTAATCTAAGCCCTGTCTGTGAAACCGGGCCATTAAGGTACAACTACCTTATCTTCCCCTATATCAGTACCTATAATAAACCGTTTAGGGGTAAATACAAATCTTTTTTTTCTGGTAGTATTCTGCTCATCATTGACTAGAAGCATTTTAAAACTTATAAAACGGCTCTGTCCATAAGAGTCTGTGTAAAAGCAGTTCATCAATGCATACTATTTATTATATTGTACTTTAATAAACACTTTCAATAGTGTCACATTCATATTTTAGGCATGTTTAAAATAACGCCAAGGCATATGTGAGAAGTTTGTTTTTAATAAGAAGAGATAACAAACATTAAGAACATACCATGAACGATCAACCAAATATATATATATATTAAGACACTTATCTTCAAAAAGCTGGGTTTAAATAAAACTAAACAGTACAAGAACATCAATTCTGACCTGCTTTCTTACAAAATTCAAAGAATTTTGTTTAGGATGTGATGGCTTGAGACAATAGTTTTATTATTAAAACTGCTTTCAAATCTCTGAAGGAGATTTTTAAATGACGAGACCTTACGTAAACACATCATGGCGATTTCACTATAGGGTCTGTATGATTTGCTGATAAAAAGGTCGTTACAAAGCATTTTTGTAACGAAACAGTCCCACCCCTCCCCAACAGTGAAGAACAGAGAGGTCACTAGTGCAAAGTATTGTATGGAAATGGCCCTTAGTGCATTGTCTGCTGATCTGAGCAGAACATGTGGCACACTGGAATAACAGTGAAAGGTCTTTGACATCTTTTTCGTGAACGTCATTGCCAGTATTTCTTAAAAAAAAAAAAAAGGGGGAAGTCTGGAAAACAAACAGCTGGATTTACCACAGTTTAATCCATCTTTGTCAAACAATTTATCTCTTTATATATATATATATATATATAGCCTACTTAACACAGAATTCTTCTGAATATACAAAATGACTTCATGGCCAAGAGTAAAAAAAAAGGAATTCTTCAGCTTCTCTAAGGGACAAGCATAACGATACACACTCTCCTTACACACGCTTCAAATGAACATACGTTATGCTGTAACACAAAACAGGAGAGTTTCCCTGTAACACAGTAACACCTGCTCACAGCAGTAACCTGAACTCAATCATGCTCACGTCCTCTTATCGTCACATTGTTTACGTAACTTCACAACACAAAATCATACAAGATATATTAAATTCTTCCCTTCATAAATACATGCCTGACTCCTGCTTCCCCAAAAACAGTATATACACATGGCATCATTTTTATACATCTTCTGTGTTGCATCCGAAACCAAAATGCTTAGTTTCTGAATATATGTTAGTTAAATTAGTTTCTTGTTTCTTGGTTCTGGTGAAAGCATTTCACTCTTAAAAATAAAGCCCAGCAACGTTAGTTTTTGGTTCCCAAAATGTTCCTAGAACTTTCCCTAAAGGTTAGGGGAACGTTCCCGAAACGTTCTCCTTATGTTATAAAAATAAAACCTAAATATAACCTACATGGAACGTTCCTATAACGTTCTTGTTTGGCTACCATAACCTCATGGGACCATTCGGGAACGTTCCATTAAGAACCCATGTTTGCTGGGAGGTTCCATTAAGAACCCTCAACATCCATGGAACCCTTTCATTTAACAAAAGGTTCTTTCTTCACACTAAGGTACTTTTAAAAGAAATGTCCAGCCGAAAATGTTTCTCATATGGAATCACTGCTAGAAAAAAAAAACCCTTTTGAAACCTTTATTTTTAAGAGTGCCGGAAACTCGCAAGCTCTTGAAGTCGAAGATGTCCTGCCATTAAGAGTCCAAACGGCTGGTCAGCACATTAGGATGCGTTGAGGACAGACCTGCTGTAGAGGGTCTGGTAATACGCACCAGAGTCAATGGCGGACGGACCAGCGCTGTCATAGATCTGTTTGGCGGCCATGGGAGATGATGTGGTGTAGCTGTTGTACGCCATCACCTGGTCCTGGTACGACTTGAGGTCCATCTTCTGCTCGTTGGACATGAGATTGGTGATGGAGAACGGATGGTTGAAATTGTAGTGTGGGTCCATGGACTTCAGGGGGTCGTTCTGCAGGTCCAGGTGTTGCATCGGGCTGCCCAACAGGTGAGGGCTGCCGCCCATGCCCTGAGAGTGCAGGTGCGAGCCGGACGGGGGCATCGAGGAGGACACCGAAGACGGGATGGGCACCGGCGAGGTGTGCGAAAGGCCGGGCGCTTGAGACGGGCAGTCCATCTGCACCAGGCTCCTCTGCTGCTCCTCCGAGGCGGATCCGGCATGGGAGCTGTCGGAGTGGGCCGAGTCGGCCCCTTCGGAGCCGGTGGCGGGACTGTGCTCCTCCTGCATGCCCTCGCCGCTGTGCCCGCCCTTGCCGCCGCCCTCCTGGGATTTCGACGAGCTCTTCTTCCCGGACTTTTCCTCGATCTTGAAGCGCTTCTGCCGACGCAGGTAGCAGCCGTTCTCGAACATGTTCCCGGAATTGGGGTGCAGCGCCCAGTAGGAGCCCTTGCCGGGCTTGTCGGGCGAACGCGCCACTTTGACGAAGCAGTCGTTGAAGGACAGAGAGTGGCGGATGGAGTTCTGCCAGCGCTGCTGGTTCTCGCGGTAGTACGGGAACAGATCCATGATCCACTGGTAGATTTCGTTGAGGGTTAGCATCTTACTGTTGGACTGCTGGATCGCCATCGTGATGAGGGATATGTAGGAGTAGGGTGGCTTGGCGTGGGTTAGAGAGCGACGGTAGGGCTTTGGCATCTCCTTAGTCCGGTTAAGAGAGGTAGGAGAGGGGTAGCTGATCTGGGACATGGGCTGGCCCATGCTTTGGTAATGCGAGAGGGGACCCAGCGAGGAGGCTGAAGAGCCCAGCTGGGTCAGAGAACTGGGGTTCAGAGAGGAGCCTACAGGGGACAGGCTCATGTGGTTGGGGCCTCCACCCATGCTGGCCAATGGACTGCTGTTGAGGCCTGAGCTGGGATAGCCCATGTTCATGCTGGATGCGGAACAGGCCGGGTTCAGGTTTATGTAGCTGTTCATGGCACTCGGAGAGGAATACATCTAAAAGAAAATAACACATGACATTAAAATTTCGCCTTCAATAATAAAGCAACTATAAAACAAAATCTAACAGTTTATAAACACACACACAAAATTAGAATATTACAGTTTTCACCAAAGGCTTCTAGGCCTATCATATAAAGTTATTGCCAAACTGCAATATAGTCTAACTTTATTATATTCTTCTAAGTTTCTGTTATTACAAAATAATTTGTATAGAATTATATAGTATAATTTAAGTGTTTTATAATGAATTTTTAATTTATTTTTATTTTGTTTTACAATATAAAACGAATTTTCAGTTAAAATCGCACTGTTGTGTATTTAAAACTCTCCAGCAATCTTAGAAAAAGTCTCAAAAATAGAATTAAACACAAAGGAAAAAAACTATTATAATTACATTTGTGGCGCAGGGTTCGTGGTCACAAAATAGTTTGCCAGCAATAACACAAATTTGAATGTAACTGCGCAAATGGAGAATAAGGTTTTAAACGAATGCTGCTTTATGAATAAACAATTATCTATTTTACTTTCTAGCCTATTGGTTCCTCTGGTAGCCTAAAAAACGAGCGCACGAGAATGTAACGTAAAATTGAAATCGAAATCTAATCGAAAGATAAATGACGACTCTTACAAATATAGCCTAATTTATTCAATCAATAAAATGATAGTAACTTGCGAACGTTACATCGTTATAAATCATTTTATTGTCCTATTTAAATAACATGTTATTTCGAATTCTATCTATCTATCTATCTATCTATCTATCTATCTATCTATCTATCTATCTATCTATCTATCTATCTATCTATCTATCTATCTGTAAATATATTTTAGTAAATAAATAAAAGAAATTTGAAGACTTTCCACAACTTACTTCGCTTGGCTCGCTGTAGAAAGGATTCCATTCCGGAATTTCATGTGATTCCATCTTCACGGAGCTCAACATCCCCAAATAAAGTTGTAACTCGTAAGAAAGTGATCGGACACTAACCGTGTATAAAATCGTCCTTCAGTTTTGTTTTTCTCAGCGGTTTTGTTAAAAAAAAAAAAGAAAGAAAGAAAAGAAAAAGAAAAACGTCCCACACGACACGCTTTGTAATTCCACGTAATACTATTACAGCATGAACTGTAATACAAAGTTTAATAAAGTTATGCTCGTCTGTTGTCTTCAGTCCCGTGGAGAAATCAGATGGTTTCTCATGATTAGGTAACTTACTTCACTCAGTTTTTTTGTGTGGCAGGACCCGTAAACATTTTCAAGTAATCCTGAGAAGTCCAAACGAGAAGCTGTCGTGGAGTCTGTGTCAGGTCTCTGTGGTGAGTCCCGTAGAAAAGCCTCACCTCAGGCTTTAAACACGCGCAGGTGAGGGAGGGGCCGCGCCACGGGCCCCGGGACTCAGGAAGACTCCCTAAAGGTCTCTCTTGCCCCCTGCTGTTCTGTATATTGGCCAGCCGACACATCCATCTCAATTGTCATCCCAGACAACTTCAGGCCTAAAGAAAATGAATAGAAAGAAATGTAGAAGATTTTGGGCCTCTGCTGTAGCCTAACTTAAAGAAGGATGGACTTACCTATAGCCTAGATAGATAGATTGATAAATAGATAGATAGATTGATTTTGATTTTCTTTCATGACCGATGACTAATCTTGTTTTTGATTTGTCGCTCATATGATTCCGTCATCACAGTGATGTGTTCAGGGTGGTTTAAGCTCGTCAGGGTTTAAACTCATCACGGCAGGGTTCCACATCAGTAATCTGAGGTGCCAATTTTAAAAGTTGTTAAATCCCCTCGGCTATCACTTTCACGTCGGACACATAAAGACGATGATTAATTCTCCAGATTTAAAAAGATGATCTCATGCCGTCTTTTCTCAAACCCGAGCACATGCACGTTATTTTAGTGTAGAAAAAACAAAATACAAGAGAATCAAAATAGGCTATGCCTACTGATTAGATTGTAAAGGATTGTGCAGAATGAAATTCGAAAATCTTAAAAACAGAAATGCATTTTTTTTGTTCCCCAAAGACCCTTTCAGTGAACAGTTCTTAAAACAACCGGTTTGAAGGACATTTTAGAAAGCTATGGCCTTAAATTCTTACATTTTTAACCCAACGTTTGGGTTTGTCCATATTTGACCCAAAGTTGGGTTAAAACAAACCCAGCATTTTTAGAACTCATTTCCACTTTAAAGAACCTTTTAATGCGATGGAAAGGTTCCGTGTTGAAGGTTCTTTATGGAACCGTCAATGCCAAAAGAAACCTTTATTTTTTAGCGACCTTTATTGAACAAAATGAACATCAAATGAACAAAGATTTGTAATTAAATATATAGGATGTCTAATTGTATATTACATTGTATTTAACTGATGTAAGCCTAATTAAAACGAAATATACAGAAAATGCCGTATATAGCATAATGCGACAAAAACGGCATTTTCTGAATATTTTCGTTTTAATTAGCTTCAAATGTAGGTTATTTTTGTTCATTTGATCGTTTTGGCAGGGAACGTTCTGAGAACTTTGGCTAAGTTTGGTTAATGTTTTAAAGAAAACATATGAATTTAATGTTCAAGGATGTTTTCTCGTTTTCAAATAACGTTAAAAGGTTAAATGCTAAGATAGCCTATAACGTTTTAACATACCATTTTGAGGACGATTTGGGAATGTTGTTGAGATAACAGATTATACAATGTTCTCAAGAAAGCATGTTCTACAATAGCCTAACAAAGGAGGAACATTATCAAATCAACGTTCGCAAAATGTTTTGAGGCCCGAGATGACGGAATAGGCTACATTTTATAAAACGTTCTTGTAACGTGACGTGTCAACAAAACTACAACATTTTAAAAATGTAAAATTTTGAGGATGTTTTTAAAGAATGTCATCCTACTCTTAGGGGAACATTCTGGGAACAAAAATAAAACCACCCGTTGAAAACACTTCATGGTTGTTCTCAAAACAAAAAAAGCATATTATTTTTAATTAGCCTCTATTTTTACATCGCTTATTTTATTTCAAGCGAATCGCTTTTGTTTGCGAGTTTAGCCTTCATTTTTCTGGGCAAAAGCAGATTGGAATTGTGAAGTCTTTCCATAAATTTTCACTCTGAACATCTGTGAACTTTTCCTGGCTTGAAATGACCCGTGAAGATGCGACTGTATGTGAATACACATCTGTTGTTAGGCGCAGACAGGAACATCACAATGTCAATGCATTTCCTAATGGCTAATGAATGGAGATGTAATTGATCAATTGGCGGGGGGTCGACAGGATTAGGAGAGACCTGACCCCCAAAATGCAGTTTATGAGATGTTCCCACAACAGTTGTCTGTCAATCTAAAAGAGTTATTAGCTATAACTAATCACAGCATGTCTTTCTTGATTGGCCAGCCAGTTACTCTTGCTTTAATGATCGCTTGCATCAAATCAGATGGAACTTTCGACAGAGAAATTTCAGCAAATGTTTAGCCAACCTCTGGGTGCACATGATCAAGAATAACAATAATAAAAACGTTGTACTTGCAGGCTGGTATATCCAGTGTTTGGCACGCTTGGGATGGTGTATTGGCGAACACACATCTGAACATCCTCCTGCTGTCTCTGCGCTTCTCATGCAATGCAGCGGCGCATCGTTCATTAACACCTCTATAATTGGATAACAATAGTCTTAATGGGTGACGCTAATGGAGGAAGCAGAATATTAGAAACGTGTCTTGGGGCTTTTGAGGAGCCAAACAGCAGTGAGTCATTAATGATATCTGAGGAAAATACGAAGACATTCACATGGAAGCCTTCAAATGACAAGACTTCAGACAGGAGCTTTCACCGTAAAATCTAAAAATGTAAAACATACAAAAAAGTCCTCCAGGAACAATATCAATATATGTAAGTTGGGCTATGTATATATTTGGCTATAAGTGTACACTGATAAAAATGATTTTGTGGTAAAGTAGCTTAAATAGCCCACTACTAGAAAAAAACAGCGTAATTTGTAAAAGGTTAGTAATAATAGGCCTAATAATAATAATAATAATAATAATAAAACTAGGCAAATTCTTTACTAAAACTTAATTGAAGCGTGTAGAAATAAAAGCGTAAATGTCAACGTTATAAAAAATAACGTTATAAAATTACTCAACTTTTCTGACACTGGTGTTGGGGGGGTGGAGACTTTTATGTGACTAATATTCAGAAGATTAAACATTCGTTTTTCCTGAAAAAAAAAAAAAAATCCACTGACCACCCTTACAAAATGTTTATTCAATGTGCTATTACGTATTTTAAACTAAAAATAAGTAGCCTATATGTTCAGTCTGCTTTTTAATGTAGCCAATTTTACTCCGAAATATAGCCTGAAAATACAGTTTACTTGACTCATACTGAAACGTCTAAGTAAGTACTACAGGCCTAGTACACATTCTTTTGATCGAGATGTACTTAAAAGTAATTATCCTAAGTGGCTGGGTGTGTTGTTTACTCTTTTATTTACATACTGTCTTATAAACTTAGCCTACATTGTTTGAAAATATTGATTTGTAAAGAATATATTGCTAATTCTGAGTAGGCTATGTGAATTTTATGTGAAAGTATAGTGTACATATACTTCAAATGTACTTAAAGTACAGTTAAAGGTATATTTAAATTATAAAAATGAATAGGGCCTACCCAGATGGGAACAAGCACATTCAGCACATATTTTAGTATATCTTCACAATGGACAATACTATAGAAGATTAGTCATTGTGCTGCTTGTATAGCAGTATATATATTTACTGTCCTCTGAAAATAACTCAACATACAGCCATTCTTGTCAAAATAGCTGCCAAAAAAGTGTCGTTTAAGCAAAGCCTCATGTCCTCATGTTAATGTTTTCGTCTGCTTGAAAGGACCATACAAATGTGTGTATCTTGTATTAGAACAGTTAAAATTTGTGCTTTGAGTACAATTCTCTCATACTGACCTCTGGATGTTCAACATGGCACCTCATGGCACCGCAAATAACTTTCGAAGGATTTGAGAATTAGAATTGTTGCTCTCCACAGATGGCCTATAGGCTAGATTGGTAACCTGAAACTGAGGTACAAGTAGGCCAGGGTCATACAGAGGTTTTCCAAGACGGGATCCACTCGTCAATCTAAGAAGATGAGTCCTCGTGCTGTGCGTCTGGTGCAGAAGCTGGCTTGATAAACAGACGCACGAGTCCTGCCAGCATTGCTTTAGAGGTTGCAGAAGTGGAAGTTCAGCTTGTCAGTGCTCAGACCATACACACAGTACACTGCAATAAGTCGGTTTGCATGGCCGTCGTCCCAGAAGGAAGCCTCTTCTGAAGCTGACTCACAAGAAAGCATGCATGAAGGTTTGCTGAACACTACCTGTCCAAGAGCATGAATTACTGGAACCATGTCCTGTGGCCTGATGAGACTAAGATGAACTTGTGTGGTTCAGATGGTGTCCAGCATGTGGGGACGCCCTGGTGAGGAGGACCAAGAAAATGATGTCGTGCCTACAGTCATGGTGGTGGTAGCCACCATGGGATGTCATTATGGAGGGTGGAAGAGGATCCCAGCAACACCCAGTGCAGCTCTGGTGAACTCCATGCCTAGGAGGATTAAAGCAGTGAGATAACAATTTTGATCACACAAAATATGGACACAGTTTTGACATGTTCACCTGGCAGCTATTTTGACAATAATGGCTGTATGTTGAGTTATTTTCAGAGGACAGTAAATATATATATATACTGCTATACAAGCAGCACATTGACTACTCTAAAATACATCCAAGTTTCTTCTCTATATTGTCCCTTGAGAAGATATACTAAAATATGTGCTGAAATGTGAGGGGTGTACTTACTTTTGTGAGATACTGTGTGTGTGTGTGTGTGTGTATATATATATATATATATATGTGTGTGTGTGTGTGTGTTTAGTAAGCTATAATGATGTTAAGTTCACATAAAAGAGTAGTTCACTTTTAAAATAAACTTTTACTGATAATGTACTCACCCCCATGTCTATCAAGATGTCCATGTCATTCTTTCTTCAGTCGAAAAGAAATTAAGGTTCTTGATGAAAACATTCCAGCATTTTTCTCCATATAATGGACTTCAATGGGAACCAAACGGTTCAAGATCCAAAATACAGTTTCAGTGCAAACTACAAACTGTTCAAAGGGCTTTAAACGATTCCAGACGATGAATAAGGGTCTTATCAAGCGAAATGATCACTCATTTAATAAATAAATAACAAAGTTTAAGTTTTATAAGCTCAAATGGTCGCCTTGGTGCGCGTTCGTGACTCTCCTGTTCAAACTCGTTCATCAAAATGAATTCCAGACAAAGCACAGGGACATTTACACCAATGTCCCTAATTGTGTTTTGTATTATTTTAATCCCATGAGGTGTAATGTCACTTACTAAATAGGCTTCTCTTTGTTATAAACACCGCTTATGAAATGAACTGAATCAAGTGTTTACACACCCCGATCTCGTTCTGTCTGTTGCAGTGTGTGACTGTGGGAGAATATTTCCATCTGCTGGACAAAGCTAAACATTACAGCAAAGAGGGACCACGACAAAAACTTTTGAGACTTTTGTGTTCATTTAGAATCATTGAGATCATATTATAGTTTTATCTTTTTATTTAACGCTTTATTTGTATTATTTAAAAAAAAAATACTTTTTATTTTTTTTAAATATGTCTATAGGCTATAATTTATACTCAACTTTTATTTTAGTTAAGCTATTTAAGTACAAGATAAACTAAATGAAAATGTTTCCATAGCATGTTTCCCCCTTTAAATTATTATTATTTTTTTAAATATTGTCAAACATAAGCATTTATTTCAAGTAAAAAAAAAAAATTAAAGTCACACTTTAGCTAACCCTGCCTTCAAACAAATTGACAACTACCTGTATATTGCATATGTTTCAAAGTGACCTGGTTAACAGCCAACTAAAACATCACTAATGTCCGAAAATGCTGTAAATAGATCCGTTATGTTAGAAATCGTGTCCTTTCCCCACATAAACACAGCAGATAAGCAGACTGTAAGAAAGCACACATGTTCCAACCTTGAACAGTTTCTGAATCTCCAGTACGTATAAAAACAACACACACAATCACACTTTCATAATGATCGATTCAAAGTCCACCTTTTATTGGGTCACACCGTACTGTGTAGTTTCCCAAGGTTATGCTGTAAAAAATGACCTAAAACTAATTCAAGTCAAAAAGGAAATCATTTATTACCGAAAAACCGGGTTACAAGTCGTTTGAAGGGTCAAATCAGCTCCTTGTTCTCGCTTTTAAGGCACAGTTTTAGTCTAGAATAAAGAAACTCGAGCTGAACAATGCAGTACAATCCCACTGCAAGACATATTCATATGTTTAAAAACAACTATCACTGTAAAAAAAATATTGTTTGTGTAACTTTAAAAAAAAATGAAGTAACCTGATTACCTTAAAATTTTAAGTACATTGAAATGGAAAAATTGAGTTAATTCAATGAAGGAGATTGATTTAACCATCAGAAACTCAAAATATTATGTTATCTGAACTACATAAATTATTTAAGTTGATTTGACAAAAGAAAAAAATGTTGTGATTACAAATCATTTTGCAGTGTATATTGAATATACCATCTATTTTAAAAATTAGGAATGTTGAATAGTATAAACTAATCTCCAACCAAATTTCAGGCATCACTACAAACAAAACAACAGTCTCTGAGAGTTTGTGAAAAGTCAATCTTTTAATTTAAATACAATTTAAGCTGT
The DNA here is from genome assembly GCF_016745375.1 of Pimephales promelas. Next base: position 3,680,899 of record NW_024121499.1, on the reverse strand, counting down.
AACATAAAAGCCGATTAAACTAGAGGTCTTACAGAACAGTACTTTGTGCATTTATATATTTAGTCATATATTTTTCAAATGTCATAAAACAAGACTGAAGGTTTGTCAAAACAATGTGAGGAACCGAACCTAGATGGGCCCAAAAAGATCCGGAAGAGTCCAAAATATGTTTGGGGTCACCCGTCGTATACACCAGCTCTTCCATCACTTACATTAAAACAATCGTCATAAAGTATGTCTTTTACATAAACAAAAACAAAACACGTACTTATAAAAAAACCAAAAAAAACAGAGTGGCTCTGTTGTCGTAATATTAAACTAGTCATCGCCTCCAAGGGTTTAAAAGCCAATGGGTTACAATAGAAAATATAGCGATCTGCTTACTCGTAATAAAAATCTATCGTGTGTCTACCCGTAAAGGGTTTAATAGAAGTTTCCAATGTAAAACATTCCCCTTGTCTGTCCGTGTCATCTGACGAAAGCCACAAAAATATGTTATAGCATCATATGATACGACGATATTCAGCTTGTCTATCTTTGGTTTTCTATTCATTCAAAGACTTAGTGGTACATAAAGCAACATAGTATCAAATCTAGAGATTGCACATCTATAACCATTGAAAGGGATAATTCTGGTAACAATCTACACGGAGTAAAAAACATAAAGATATCTATAATACATGCCGTATCAAGAAGCGATTTGAAGGAAGGGCTTTTAGCACTTAGTAATATTCCTGGACTATTTTATGCAGCATATACAACAGCAAACACAAGAGAGGGCCTGAAGTCGGTGCAGTTCTGAAGTCACCTTTGCGAACATGCGTCCCGCTCTACAATCTGCATATCTGTCAGGTGGTTTGTAGCACATTCTGGGAAATCACTGTTCAACTCACCGGATCTGTGAAATGGTGAATAACGCGCGGTTTCGCTTTGCAGGACTGGAAGTTCTTGAATTGACGGGGGCCAACAAATCTAAGAGTCTGAAATAAGTGCTGGAGGGTTTAACACATGGGCATCTCTGAAGAGAAAAGCGGCCGCGTTCTCCTTGGTCCGGGCCGAATGAGGGGAGGAAACGGAGGAGGGCGAGAGGGGTAGATGGAGGAAGAGGATCTGCCCACCGGCAGTCGTCTCTCCAGAGCTGTGGGCCACTCGATCACAGCCGCCATCTTTAGGGCTCGGGATCGCAGCTCCCTCAGAGTGAGCTTTACTTCTGTTGGGGAGACATTCACACACACATGTCATGCACTCAAAAGTTTGGGGATGGTGAAACGCAATGTTTTTAAAATATCATGACATTTTATTACGGATTTCTAATGTCAAATATATTGTTTTTTTTTTTTTTCCTGTGATGCACACGTGATCCTTCAGAAATCATTATTGTTGTTATCAATACTGAAAACAGCTTAAACGGATAGCTCACTTTGAAATTAATTTTTGGTATGTTTTAGCTTTCCTCAAGGGCATCCAAGATGTAGGTGTCTTTCTTTCAAATTTTGATATTTTAAGGTCAAACCGTTCTTGTCTGTCAGTCATATAATGGAAGTCTATGGTCACCACCTCAAAGAGCATGCACAGAGAAGTCCAAATTAAACATGATTTAATGACTCGTAAATGTAAGTACACATTGATGGCCTAAGACACGAAACGAGCGGTTTGTGTGAGAAAACGAACAGTATTTATATAGTTTTTACCTCTTGTAACCACAGCCACAAAGTGCTCACAGCCTCAGATCACAAGGTTACAAGAGGTAAAAACGATATAAATACTGTTCGTTTTCTCACACAAACCGCTCGTTTCGTGTCTTAGGCCATCAATGTTTACTTACATTTACGAGTCACTAAATCATGTTTAATTTGGACTTCTCTGTGCATGCTCTTTGAGGTGGTGACCATAGACCTCCATTATATGACTGACAGACGAGAACGGTTTGACCTAAAAATATCTGTGGAAACAAAGACACCTACATAATTAATTTAATTAAGTTCAAAAGTGAACTATCCCTTTAATATTTTTGTGGAAACCTTTTTTTGTGTGTGTGTGTGTGTGGGGGGGGGGTTCTTTGATGTATAGAAAGTTTACTTTTATATTAATTTGAAAGAGAAACATTTATAAATGTTTCAACTGCCACTTTTGATTTTTTTTATATCTCTCTTTTTGGAATTAAAGCATTTTTATGCACATTATCTAACCTGCAGCTGGCCATTAGGGGTCTCTTTCCTTCTTCACCTTCACGTCTCCGGCCAGGATGGTGGAGATCTCGCCTTGCATGAAGGCCCAGGGCACGTTGGAGCCCACGAGGGGGCACTTCTCCCCGCTGGGGCAGTACACCTCGCTCCCCGAGCCCTGTCTGCGGATGAAGTCTCGGGTGCAAGGGAAGCAGAACTTGTGCCCGGGCACCGATGGACACTGGACGAAGTGTGTGTCCTCCAGGCGCTCGTGGCAGATGGTACAGCAGAGAGGGGCTCCTCCTACGGTTCCTCCTGAGCCTTCAGCTCCCATAACAGCGCTCTGGTCGGCGAGGGGGACGGTGACGGTCGTGGTCGGCCCTCCCGAGCTACTGCCGGCCGACGGTTCCCCGTTGCGCGACGCTAGCCGCCGCTGACCGCCAGCGGGTGAAGGACTGGTGCTGTTCTGCCGGCCTGCGTTCGCAGAGTGGCTTCCGCTGCTGCCCGGGGCATCTTTCGGGACGGCAGTGCCAACGTTGTCAGCCACGCTCATGAGAGCAGTGATGGGCGATGGGTCGCTACTGTGGGTCTCTGGAGGCTGCCCTGAGCTGGCTAGCGACGTAGCGGGCATGTGGCCGGGAATGCCAGGGTACACGAGGGACCAGTGCTGGCGGATCTCCTCCGAGATCATCCTCTCGGCGGCTTCCGGCTCGGGCGAGGCTTTGCGTCGGCGTACTCGCGGCTGCGTGGGACGGCCGATGTGGCAGAGCGCGGTGGGCAACATGGAGCAGCTGGCGTCCAGGTACGACTGCGGGAGGGCGTCCGGGGCTGGCGCGTCTTTGAACGCTCGCACCGCGTCGCTGAGAAGCTCTGAGAGGAGACGCCAGTCGCCGGTGCCATGCCTTTTCTCATACTCCACGTACTTGTAGCCCGAGTTAATGACCTTGCCAGTGTCTTTCTGGGAGTCGTGAAACATCTGTTTGACTAGCGCTAACACGCTGGAGAACACGTTACCTGAGCCGCACGGGTACTCGACGAAAACCTTCAGCTCAAACTCAACCATCAGCTTGGCGTCGAAGGCGAACACCCTCCCCACCAGGCCGTGGTCCTTCTTAAAGCGGACGTTAAACGGGGTGCAGCTAGAGAGGGTGTGCAGGGCGTCACGCATGTGTTTGGGGCGCCCCGGCCACTCGTCCGTGCGGTTCCTCACGCTTTCGGAGAGCTCGCTGAGGGCTTCAGCGTTCCTCTGCTTCTCCTTAAGCTCCCTTTCAAACTCAGGGCTCATGAAGGATGCCACACCCACGTTCATGCCCATGCCCAGTGCCTGTCTTTTACTGATCTCGTTCAACATGGGAGCAGAAATGGTCAAGGGGGCGCCACCGGTTCGGGCATTCAGACCAGGCATGGCGGTCAGCAGACCGTGAGGGGCTCCGACAAGCCCCTGCGCCATTAAACTGGGTGGCACAGCCCCCACCAAAGGCCTCCTGGCAGTGGGACTCTGCCTACTAACCTCAGGCGGACCACCGTCCTCCAGTCTAGGCAGTCCGTTGGGCAGCCTGCCGGACACATATTCTCCCCTTCCCCGATCATATCGCTCGGAGGGCGGTCTACCGGACTCCATAGGACCCTCCTTGCCAGCGGGACCGTGTTTACCGGCGGGCTGCGGACCCGGAGATCTGCCGTCCTGCATCACGTGTGTTCGCTTGAGCTGCCGCGCCGTGTCGATGAGCAACTCGATTCTGTCCGCGCCCTCGTAGTTCACACAGCCTCTGCACACGGCCTCGCTGAAGTCCCAAATCATGGCCCAGGGCATCTTTGGCAGGTCGCAAAGGTAGCACCATTGTCGCCTGGAAGATGCCTGCGAGGAAGAGGACATATTTGATAGGCCCTCGCGATCTTGCGTTCTCAAATCCACCCTGAATCCTTCTCACAGTCAGCCTCCGAGCGTCTGCGGTCGACGGTTTCCTCGTTACGGACGACTATATACAACTGCGTCGGATTTTGTGTCATTCAGAATCGAGGTGTTTGATGTTTCTGCCAAGTCGCCTGGGCCGCAGAGTTTCTCCTGGAAGACGTTCCGAAAGTTACGCAACTCTGAGGCGTTGAATTCTGGGAAGTGTAGTTTTGTACTGCTGAACGCGCGCTTCTCTCGTAGTGCTTTTCCCTGAAGGAACCTATTTATTTTTTATTTTTTTAAATAATACCCCCTGATATTTATGGAAGAGAGGCATCAGTCATCACATTATCTTTTTATTGTTAGGCTCACTTTATATGTAAAACAATTAATTTTATTATATTTATTGCGAAAAATAATTTGTATGTATTTATTCTATCATTATATTATTTTTTAAAAAAATATTTAGAATATATTTTATATATTTTTTTATTTATTAGATTTATCTCGAACTACAATGACATATGGAAACATCATTGGCATGAGCATGGTTTAGTCAAATAAAACTAAACCACTCTAGCAATATGGATAAATGTGAATAATTACAATACGTTCTTGCAAAAAGGTTATTCGACTCTAATTCCCAGTCTACAAATGGTTAACGTCACGTCCGCTATTCCTAATGACGTGTTTCAAAAACTTCCGGTGTTATATTACAGAAATGACGTTCCATGTATCAGCGTCGATCTTTTGTTGTTTACTGTTTTAACTAGTTGATTCTGTTTATAAGATGATATATAAACGTTTGATTTCTAAAGCATAACGCTGCCATGTTCGAAACGCCTTTTATTTAGCATGAAAGTCGTGTAAACAAGTTTATTTTATTTTTATTTTTAGAGTTTGGTTAATATTTGCTGCGGGAAAACTGCATCAATTCTCTTTAAATTATTAACAGGAAATGACTGAACAGTCTATATGCAAATATACTGGTTGAATAAATAATTATTCATATTATACAGTACACAATAATATCCTCTCCAGGATAACAACAACATTAAACGAATGGCAAAAAATACAGTGGGCTTGTGAAAAACAAAAACAAACAAACAAAAAAACAATTTTGCTTTCTTTTTGTGAGTGATGTTATAGTTTTGAATGTTCATTGTTATTTTGTGTTATCTGTGGATCAAGATCCGTATATTTCTCCTCCAGAATGGCAGAAGGCGGCCGGCTTGTGTTTGTTTCTGTTGCAGATTTACAGTAATGCTTACAGACTGTGTACAAGCCTTGCACGAGAAAGAGCACAGAGATGATGCTGTAGTAACCTCCATATACAAGAAACTGTAAAAGAAAGGCCAAAATGCAGGTTTATACAAACATTCGAACCATGCATGGTTATTCTTTACCTCTCATGAAAATATTTTAACCCTATAAATCCTACTGTTTTCATATTTTATACATTTATTTCTATGGCCTCTGAATGATCAGCTTTGCTTAAAAACCTGTTGCACACAATCTACTACATGCCTTCTGTCATCTGATTGATAGTTTACAGTTTTCAAGCAAGTAAAAGGTTGTGGGTCAATTTATAGGTCTACTGATTTTTATAAAGTAAACGATTGATTACAGGACTGTAGAAACCTAAGTAAACCTGATCAGGCATACAGCATTTTATTTTATTTTTTTATTATAGAAAATCATGTTAAAATGTGAGTATGAAATATAAAACATCAGGCTATTATATATATATATATATATATATATTATGTCTAGGTTCAATAAACTTTTTGTTTTCGAGGGGAAATAAATCTGACTATTATTTTAGGCGTTACAGGGTTGAATTTCACTATAAGTATAGTGAGAGCTTACCTGTGTTGTGATGTCCAGTCCCAGGGCTGAATTGTCCACCACAACAGCAGTCAGTATAGTTTGAAGTGTAAGAGCAACAAAAGTGTTAATGCCAAAAGTTAAAGCATAACATTCCATAGAGAGGTTAAGTGCGATCTGAAACCTTCCAGCAAAAAGGGGGAAAAGAGAAGAACGTACAAGTCAGTCAAGGAGAAAACAAACCAACTTTAGTTCACCTGCTGCCTTAAATTTAGATTTTTTTTAAGTACAATCAAAGCAATTTCAACGTATAACAAATTATATTTGCTTAACTGATGTTAACATGAGTTAAAGTATAATGTAAAAACACGTTTTCAAGATATGTGTGTTGATTATGTATTATATATTTTTTAAATTAGTGTAATTATATATATATAAATATATATTAAACTAATTAAAAATATATGATATAATTAAGATATATATATATATATATATATATATATATATATTTACATTCATTCATTTAGCTGACACTTTTATCTAATGCGACTTACAATTGCTATGTCAGAGGTCACACACCTCTGGAGCAAAATAGAAGTTAAGTGTCTTGCTCAGGGACACATTGGTGTCTCACAGTGGATTTGAACCTGGGTCTCTCACACCAAAGGCATGTGTCTTATCCACTGCGCCATCACCACCCCATATATATATATATATATATACAATTATTGTGTAATGACTAACTTACATTGTGATTGTGATGAGGAACATGTATGACGCTTTGAAGACAGCGTAGCCTGTGTAACACAGCCAGATATTGTCAGTGAAGGCCATGAGAAACACACACCCTGCTCCGATGGCAGAGAACCCCCAGAGAGAGCTCGCCCCACACCCCCCACTGGACTCTGATATAACCCACGGAGAACGCTGCAGCTGCACCTGAAAGCAACAGTCACAACATCACACACAATAATGCCAAATCTGGGAACAAAGAAGATGCATATTCGGAAGACAACAATTAAATCTGAGAAATGCATTTAGACTCATTTTTATTCTCTATGGTACTCAGTACTATTCTGTTGCCTTTGTTTGAATGTTCTTGTCAAGACACCAAACCTGAGAGACATTCTTTTCTGCTGCAATTAAAGTGACTAAAACCCCATACTGTTGTAATTGCTTAAATTATCTTCCCAACACAAACCGACTGCTGAATTCCTATGCACTGTGCATAACAATTAAGCGTTAGAAGGCTTCTGCTCAACGCATATGATGATTCAATGTATGGTTTGTGGATTTTGGTTTGGTTTCCCAATAGTTCACGCATATGAGGGAACGGCAGGGGGTTCATGAGTTGATGAAAAGCTAATATTTCTATCGAATGTAAAAAATAATATATACAGTATAAATGTAGCTGCAGAATGAATTGAAGTAAAACTAATATTTTAGCATAGCGCGATTATTAAATCAAGGGCAGCTGTTTTTTTTATAACATAATTTTAAAATTACAGTTAAAAAAAAATTAAAATAATAATCTGTGCAGACCTATGCGAAGAAAAGAAAGAAATACGCTCCCCACTAAAAGTGGTAAGATATTTTAAATCTTATTTTATAATTAATCAACATTAGAGAACCATGACCTTGCAAATATGTCAATACATTTTTGAAATATTAAATTAAAATCTAAAACTTTGGGAACCTCTGGATATATTCTGCTATGATTCACTTTAATGATAATGGCTTGCTTTATTACATTTGATAGTGTTTATGGTAAATACAATCTTTGAGTTCAGAGTCTAATCAAATGGCTCACCTACAAGTGTGCAGACGGCCTCCACTCCCCCATTATACACAGATGCAGTGCTGGAGGGCTCGATGTGGTCCCACATCAGCTGGACGTAGTTGAAGACCTGTCCATATCCAGCTGTGGCCAGAGCCCACCAGAGGGACCACTGCACCACACTTCTGGACGAGTAGGTTTCTCTGAAACTCTCCCACATTTGTTTTCCGGACGTTTTAATAATGTTTCCCCAAGCACAGCATCTTCCTGTAGCCTCCTTTGCTATGTCTGTCCCTCCAACCTCGTTCAGATCCACCTTCTTCTTAAAAAACACTCCATTTTGAGGCATTGGCAGGACCAAAGAAACACAGAAAGCCACTGCCATTAGACCTAGAGTAATCGTGTTTACATGGAAGTAGCTTGTGCCGGCTAACGATATTAACAGCTGGCCTAATGTGGCTCCAAAGGTATAGCCAGTCAGCATGGCGCTGCGAACGTACCCCGTGGCGCGTTGGTAGCGCTCAGGAGGTATGACGCTGTAGATATATGAAAAATAGGCCACTTCGGTGGAGGTGACCATTGCAAAGTTGAACTGTAGGTAGGTTAGAGCGGACAAGCTGTTAGCAAAACACAGAATTATATAATTTATGACAAGAAAAAGGCCTTGAACTACAATTAATGGTTTGTATCTAAGCAAATCTGTCAGTAGGAAGACTGGGCAGAGCACTGCCAGATATGAGTACGTCCAGATAGGAAACAGGTAGTTTGTTACCTAGATGAGAGGAAAGAACATAGTGTTAAATTGCATAACAGACATTATTAAGCTAAAACTGATTAAGAGGCTTAGTCATGAATGGATTAATCATATTATGAACTGTTTTACCTTAATTTTAAGCTGCTGATATTTTTTATAGATGATTATTGTGATTATTATGCCATATCTGGGCAAGGTTTTTAAGAGCTCCTATACATCAGCCTTACAAAATCCAATCAATACAGTCATCCTTCATCGTTTCTATTGTAGTGAGAGTGTTTGCAAAACTACTAAATTGGAAATTGTGCTGTGTGCCTTTTCTGTTAAGTTTACTGACCCTCAACCCTATAGCACAATGTAATGCGTAAATTGAAATGTGAGAGTGAAACGACTGATAAATCAGTGTGGAAAATTCCTTCATGTTAATTAACACAATATTGTGTTAAGCCCCTACTTTACAGTCTATATTGTGATATCTGAGCCCTTAAACAATCTCTAAGCTAATATATAAAAGTAAACAAATCAATCCTCACCACTTCCTCTGAGATGTTTTTGGGTCCCACTAAGTAAGGTGTAAGGAAGGGCTCTGCGGGTCTGCAGTTGGCAAAGAAACCATAAAGAGAGAGTAAAACAGTGGGGAAGACCCAGTCTGACCTCTTCATTTTCCTCCAGAAATTCATTCTTATCTCCCTGTATATTCACTGCCACAAGATTATGTCTCTCCTTTTAGGTCTAGGAACTGTTGGTTTGTGTTTTTGCTGTGTAAAGTAAGCCAAGTCCAGTCCCTGAATCCCATGTAAAGATCCTGTGCATTGCTGGTAACCGAACATATTTATGATGAGACTTTGATCTGTGCTTCTACGCCCTAATTGTTGTGTTGTGCGAACATGAGTGTGTGTGTGTTGACAAAAAAAGCGTTGATAACTTCACATTGTAATCATTTAACCAATATTAATGATGTATCATTGTTATTTAACCCAAAACAAGTCGATGTTCATTTAGGCTAGTCTACATCAGAGAAAAAAACATGTTTCAAATAAATAGCAATACAATAAAAACAACAGGTAGGCTGTATGACCAGCGTAGTTTGGTAAGATTCAGGAATCGATTATGCAATTGAGTCATCTGCAGTGTGCCAATTTATGTAGGCTAATTTGGAGTTGGAAAACGTAAAATTATAAGATTTTTTTTCAACCCAAATTACATTTTATGAGTAAATATAATTATTCTATGTGGTGTTTATATCGAATAAATTCGTACAATGTAATTTGCACGGAAACCGACCTTGAGCATGCGCAGTACGCACCACATGTGTCTCGTCACCATAGTAACGGTGTACAGGCTTCAGTGTCGCGATGAGACTGAAACGGCTACACATACGATACTACCCACCAGGTAATATACACGTTTAAAGTTTTACATTGCATACTATTCCCGTCATACCGTTTTGTTGAGTACCTGAAAAGCTCGTATTTACAAAAGAAAGCTTGTTTTGTTGCTGTGCAGGAATATTCCTGGACTATGAGAAAGGGGGGGAGCTAAGGACGAAATCCATCGATCTGTTAAACTTGACACCAGAGTAAGTATGATGATTATCAAACAATACTAAAAAATACAACTGTTCATTGTTATTTTATGTTTGCTCTGGTGAGTTAAATAATAATGATAGATAAGCCTACAGGTTTTTTGTTTTTGTTGAAATTAACATTATCTACGATTAATAAATACACTTTAGAATTACCAATGTAAGTTACTAGTCGTAGTGAAAAATTGGAACCTACCACTGTTTATGTTTACTAATGTTAACAAAGATGTTTAAATAGTCTAACAAACTAACATTAACATGACCTTATTGAAAGTGTTACCTGTATAACTGACTTTATGTGCTGAAGAAGTGTGTATTTTCCTCCTGTAGGACTGATGTGAATGAGCTGCTGTCAGACATCCGAGCCGCAGAGCCTCTCATCACCTCATCCTGTGTTGAGCAGGTGAAGGTCCTGATCTGCAAACTACAGGAGAAAGTCGGCCAAAAGGATGAACGCAAGTTCTACCTTTTCAGGGTACTAATAAATACTGACCTCAATGCTCAAACATATTTAGGCCATGCATACTTCATCTACTTTAGATATTGTTGTGATACCTGGCCCAGCTCCAGCTTTGAGGTGTTCCTGGTGATTATTGATTAAATATTGTTTTGCTAAATTTTACTATTTTATTTTTATGACAAAAGGGGCAAGTTTGAAAGGGACTATTAATAACTAGGGGTGTAACGATTCCCTCATGTCACGATTCGATACATTTCATGATACGATATTATTGCGATACTCCAAAAAAAAGAGATAAAAGGTTAACAAAAAATGTGCTATTGATTAAAATTACATTGTGGGTGTAAATGAATAGGGTTGGACTTATGGAAACCCAATACAGGACAATAGAGAGACGAGAATAACAATATTTATGATTCTATAGTCTTATTTTAGACGAATATTGTTGCTCTCTTTCACTGACTAGAAATATTTAAAATAATTTAGGCTCCTTTTTACTGATAACATTAGACATTTGGCATTATTAGGACCCCCAAATATCCCCCTCATTGCATTATTATACATTATATTCAACATTATATATGTAGTACTCTAAAAATCGAAGAAATCTTGGGTGAATTAAACACAATACATATTGTCACTATCCACGATGCATATATTGTTACACCCCTATTAATAACACTGCTATTACTTTATTGGTTGCACTTTATTTTAGTGTAATTATACATTTAAGTTCTGAGTAGAATGAATTAACTACATGTACTATAGGGTTAGGGAATTGGATTAGTGTCAGTTGCATGTAATCATGCCTAATTTATAGTTATTACCAAGGATAAAGTGTTATCCTATTTTTAGAAGCACAAATTATAAATTGTGTGCTCATGTTTAGCTTCCTGCTGGTTTTAGAAAATTTGATGATTAATCAATTAATTAAACGGATAGTTCTGTCAGTAATTACTCTCCCTCATGTCATTCCAAACCCGTAAGACTTTCGTTCATCTTCAGAACACAAATGAAGATATTTTTTGATGAAATCTGAGGCTTTTATTTACACATAAATATTCTAAATAAACATATAAACCTCTGATCAATGTTTATGTGAATCAAAGCCTAAACTGTTCGTCGTATAAAGCGATCGAGTCTCTTCAGAAAATTTGGAGTAAACTGCTCAATTCATATGGACTAGTTTTATGATCTCTTTATGAGCTTTTTGAAGCGTCAGAAAGATTTTGAAGGAACAGAAAGCTCTCAGATTTCATCAAAATGATCTTCGAAGATGAACAAAAGTCTTACGGGTTTGGAACGACACAAGGGTGAGTAATTAATGACAGGATTTTCATTTTTGGGTGAACGATCACTTTAATCTTCAAAATTAAACGTCATAAATGTCAATTATTACTGTTATCAATTTATGGAATATTAAGTTATTTCATATCAGTTGGGGAATACAACGGTTAAAGAACATAAATTTAAAACATTTATTATTTATACATTTATTACATTTTGTGTGCAGAATGTAATGAAAGAAACGGAACAAACTCTGTATTATAATTTAGTTGATTTTTCATTCAATTTCATTCCAGTAATTTAAAGCGCTATCCTGCTTGTTATCTGATAGTATGATAAAAAGGATCAGGATGAAATGATCAGGTTGTTAACAGTTTCCCACCTTGTTTATCTGATTTCATGATTTGAACATCGCACCAAATTTTGTATTCGGTTATTATTTGGGCCTTTTCCATACCACCTCATACCTCATGCTTATTTAAATGATGATCTGAAGACATTTGCTCTGATCAAGTCCTCTCATATCGATATTACCCACAAGATGGCAGCAGAGGGAAAACTTCTGTTTTTGTAGATCAAAGGCATAGTAATTATGTTGTCCTCTGTTTTCGTCCACAGGCACTACAGGCTCACATTTTGCCCCTGACGAATGTAGCCTTCAATAAATCAGGATCGAGGTGAGTTTATCAGCTGTGCTCACATGCCTGCTCCCCCTCTCATTCTGCCTCTCTCCCTCACTTTCCGTCTGTTTGCAGTTTTATAACCGGAAGCTATGACAGAACTTGTAAAATATGGGACACCTCATCCGGAGAGGAGCTGCACACTTTGGAGGGTCACAGGAACGTTGTGTATGCCATCGCCTTCAACAACCCTTATGGGTAACTAACAGCACCGCTGTGTCGCATTTGATCATGGCTTACTCTTAATCTCTGTGAAGTCGAGAATAGCCCTCTCAGTGTCTTTCTGCAGGGTTAGGGCACTGCAGGGTAACTGGTGTTGTTTTTACGATGGGACCATTTGTCAGCTTGAGTCATAACAGGAGCCCTTTTCCTTTTTTCTCTCTTGCTCTCTGTCCCCTTTTCTCACTCGCTCGCTCTTTTCTCTCTCTCTCAGAGACAGGGTTGCCACAGGCTCCTTTGACAAGACCTGCAAACTGTGGAGTGCTGAAACGGGGAAGTGTTTCTACACATTTAGAGGGCACACCGCAGAAATCGTACGTCTGCATTTTCACTTCCCTCTAAAACCCAGCATCGCTGTTTTCCTGCAATTACACTAGTCTCAGCAGTTTGAAGAACACTTCACCCAAAAATGATCATTCTGTCCTCATTTACTCACCCTCATGTTGTTCCAAAAACCTGTATGACTTTCTTTCTTCCAGAGATATTTTAACGTCAATATAGGATCATCAATTTTACATCAATAGGAATAATAGCGTACAAGTTATATCAGGTATTTTTATGATGCTATTATGTTTTTTTTTTTTGCACAATGTTGGCAATTAACTTTTGCTGATAACTTACTCACCTCCATGTCATCCAAGATGTCCATGTCTTTCTTTCTTTAGTCAAAAAGAAATTAAGGTTTTTGATGAAAACATTCAAGGATTTTCTCCATATAATAGACTTCAATGGGAACCAAACGGGAGTTTCAGTGCAGCTTCAAAGGGCTTTAAACGACACCAGATGATGAATAAGGGTCTTATCAAGCGAAACGATCGCTCATTTAAAAAATAAATAAAAAAGTTTACGTTTTATAAGCACCAATGTTCGCCTTGCTCTGTTCTGTGATGAGCGTTTGTGACTCTCCTGTTTGAACTCGTTCATCAAAATGAACACATTTTTTTTCGAGGGTCTATGACTCGAAGGGTCATAGATAAGACCCTTATTCATCGTCTACAATTGTTTAAAGCTGCACTGAAACCTCATTTGAACCTTGAACCGTTTGGTTCCCATTAAAGTCCATTATATGGAGAAAATTGTGGAAGGTTTTCATCAAAAACCTTCAACTGAAGAAAGAAAGACGTAGACATCTTGGATGACATGGGGGTGAAAGGTGAAAAAAAGTGAACTACTCCTTTAAATACCATTGTATATTTTGTCCATAACGTGGAAGTCAGTGGGAACCAAAATTGTTTGGTGACCCACATTGTTAAAAAAAAGTCCACAGAAGAAAGAAAGTGGAATGACATAAGAATGAGTAAATTTTTTTTTTTTTTTGGGAGGGGACACCTAACACCACAACTTTAGGGGGCCTAAACTGGGTTTCACCAAAAGACAACAGTGCAAATGGAAAGTTATGAGACTAAAGTGGACCAAAATAAGATCCAATACACTTTCAAGGTCAAATGCAAAGAGCATGTTTATTTTATATATTTTAACTGAAGAAATTAAAATGGCTGGTGAAATTAGGCCATATATGGTGATCACCAATTTAAATATGTTGAACAAACTGTGGCGAGGGGTTTGTATAATGCTTATATGTTCGATAAATCAGAAATACGTTCTCTAATGTTCTGTGTGTGTCAACTGCTAGGTGTGCCTGGCCTTTAACCCACAGAGTACCCTGGTTGCTACGGGCAGCATGGACACCACGGCTAAATTATGGGATGTTGAGAGCGGGAAAGAGGTGTCCACATTGGCTGTATGTATTATCCTCTTGTTTTTCTGTCTCCACCTTCATCATTTCCCCCTCATCTTCTCTTTAATTCGCAGTGATCTCCAGTGATCAGTGAAAACTCAATTAATTTCTCATGAAATCTTACATTACGGGCATTTGTGGGATTCTTCAAGCATTCCACATTGTTTAGTCGCACCGCAGCGTAACGTGCACACGACGTGCTTCGCTCTGAACCGAAGCTGTGTAGAAACGTGTGGATGGAGGGATGAGACGGAGCGTCTTTTCCTCTCCGCAGCACATGGCAGAGCAGTGTGTGTGTGTGTGTGTGTGCTGCGTAATTACCCCTCTTAACTCTCCAATTATTTCTCTATGAATCTAAATTATGAATAGCTCCCGTGAGTTCTTTCTGATGAATGGGGGAAATTAATATAATATTTCTTTGCTGAAGTGAAAAAGGGTGCCTTTCCTCTCTCGACTTCTCTATTCAACACTTTCTCAGGGTCACTTCGCCGAGATCATCTCTCTCTCCTTCAACACAACGGGCGATCGGTTGGTCACAGGGTCGTTTGACCACACTGCCATTCTGTGGGACGTTCAGTCCGGCAGGTCAGTGTGTACAGTACACCACAGTTAATGTTTAATGTATTAAACTCTTCTCAGACAGCATAATGGCATGTTTTATGTCTGTCTCTCCCAGGAAAGTTCATGTTCTCACAGGTCACCGTGGCGAGATCAGTTGTGTTCAGTTCAACTGGGACTGTTCCCTCATCGCCACGGCCTCTCTGGATAAAACATGCAAGGTTTCTGTTTCTCTTCACTCTAAGTCTGTAAAAGAGCCTCTTAAATTAAGTTTTCATTTTTAATCTTTAACCATATTTAGTTTTTCCCTTTCCAATGTTTGACGGTTGCCTCAAAAGCAGCGTGATACCAAGATGTTAAATCAAATGAATTTGTTGTTATTATCTTGTTTTTATATATTTATATAGCAAGGTTTCTGACAATTCTGGACTAAGACGTGAGCCTTTTTGAGTTTTGAAACTATGTTTACACGACCACAACTTTTATTTCAATAGATTTTATTTCATTTTTCTGTCTGTGTAACTCTCTTGCTCTGGGGTGCGTTTCCCGTACAAGGACATAGTTCGTTGCTTCACTAACATAGTATGATGCTTCGTTGGAGAAATCAACTAGCTAGTCACGACTGTTTCCCGAAGCTCATTGTCGCAGTTCAACCATGTTGGTTTCGCACATGGTGGAGTAATAACTACTTTTAATGAAACTGTTTGAGATCCAATAAACGCTAGATTTTTTAATATAATTTACAGACATGTCTTCTGATGACTATTTCTAATTGTTCTCAGTTGTTTCGCTTTATTACCAGACTCAATATTTGGCTCGTTCTTACATAGTAGAGCACGTTCGCACATGCGCACTCTTCAAAATCAGTACTTTAAATCTTTTGACAAACTAAAAGACGTAAATTAAATTTGTATGTATTCTAAATAAAAGGCAGCGGTTGTACTGAATGTCAGCTCGCTTATTTTGCTCAAGATAAGCATTTATTACCTCCAAATGTGCTGCAATATAGAAACTATGCCTCTAACCACAGGTCGAGAGCTGTCGTTCAAACCACACAACTTTGCGATGCTGTTTGCGAATGTTCGTTGGAAACATCGACTCGTTGAACTATGCTGATAACGACGGAACTTGCGACCATAGTTGGCTAACGATGCTTTCGGGAAACGCACCCCTGTTTAGTTCCTGTCTCTGTGAAGCCTCTCCTGAAAAGCTCAATGTGCTCTGATTGGTCGGCTGGACCTGTGTGTTGTAATTGGTCAACCGCGAGTGTGTTTCGGAAAAATCGTACTCTTAACTGCGAGTTTCAACACAGTCGTATCTAACTCAACCAGGCCTAGCCCATTTATTTAGCATATACCTTGGGCGGGAATTATTTAAATGAAGAATATTGTGAACTGTAGTAGCAAAACTACAATGGAGGTGTTTCAGGGAGTTCAGATTCTCATAACTCTACACCGCAACATTACACGCTTAAGAAAGATGAACATGTAACAAAGCATAACAGGACCCCTTTAAGTAATATCATTGCGATGTCTGCATGTAAAAGTCGGTGTTAACTATGGGTGGGACACACACTGCACCCTTCACAGTACTCACACTTGATGAGTGAGTGAGCAGGCCAAAGCAATGCCCACTTTCTTATGGAATTCATTCGTTTGTGAGGCTATTTTGGTCATCATGTGGTTTTAGTGTGTTATATAACAGGTTCTGTGTGTTTTTTTGTGTGTAGGTGTGGGGCGCAGACAACGGTCAGTGTTTGGCTACTCTCTTAGGTCATAATGATGAGGTGTTGGATGTGTGTTTTAACTACACTGGTCAATTGATCGCTACGGCCTCTGCTGATGGTGAGACATCTCCACACATCACAACCTGATTCAGTCTCACAAAACTCCCCTAAAATATGTGAAAAAAAAAATATATACAGTATATTTCTAAAAGTAATTAAGTTATGAGAACTACTTTTTTCCAGGAATGTGTACATAAAACATCTTGATGGGCCCTTAAAGGGAAAGTTCACTTTGAAATTAATTTTTGGTATGTTTTATCTTACCTCAAGGGCATCCAAGACGTAGGTGTTTTTGTTTCCGCAGTATTTTCAATTTTGATATTTTTAGGTCAAACCGTTCTCGTCTGTCAGTCATATAATGGAGGTCTATGGTCACCACCTCAAAGAGCATGCACAGAGAAGTCCAAATTAAACATGATTTAATGACTCATAAATGTAAGTACACATTGATGGCCTAAGACACGAAAAGAGCAGTTTGTGTGAGAAAACGAACAGTATTAAAAACGATATAAATACTGTTCGTTTTCACATATAAACCGCATAGAGAACTGACACAGAGAAGCACAGAGAAGTCCACATAATTTGGACTTCTCTGTGCATGCTCTTTGAGGTGGTGACCATAGACCTCCATTATATGACTGACAAGAACGGTTTGACCTAAAAATATCAAAATTGAAAATACTGCGGAAACAAAGACACCTACATCTTGGATGCCCTTCGAGGTAAGCTAAAACATATCCAAAATGTATTTCAAAGTGAACTATCCCTTTAACAAGTCTTTATTTTCTTTAGACAAAATATGTGAGGATTGCGGGGTAAGATGTGTCAGCGAGTAAACTGTGGCACCCCATAATTTGTGATGTGACCATAATTGTAATATTATGAATAATTTTTATAGGTTCACTATATTCAATGGCTTATTTTTCTGGCTGTTTATGAAAAAGTCTGTTTATCTGCTTTCTTTGAGAAGTTTCCATGGCTGTGTTATAGACGCTTTGTATATCCTGAAATATAATTAGGAGTATTCGTTTTACACTTCTCTTCACCTAGAGGTCACCCGATTGTGTGTAAATTCGAGCGTAGCGGATTATTAAAGATAATCCGACTTTGTGAGCTGGGCATGTTTTCGTGACTGCTGTGGCGTTTGCGTGCAGGTACATCAAGAGTGTTCAGCGCTGTAACGTTCCAGAGTTTATGTCAATTAGAGGGTCATAATGGAGAGATATCAAAGGTAAGAAATCCCATCATCTCATACTCAATAATCCTCTCTGCTATTCGCATATCTCTTCACTCAGTCTCTTTCTTCATCTGCTAAGGCACTCATTTCCTTCCATTCCTGTTATTTCCTGTCTAGGTCTCTTCCTGTTTATATCCACCTGTTCTGCCCTCTCGCCTTCACCCCAGCATCCGTCTGTCGTCCGTCATCTTCTCAGCATATTCATACGACCGCTTTCTTGATCGGTCTGCTCTTCTTTTCTTCGGCCTATCCCTAAACGATCTCGCCGTAATATCCGTGCTCCTTTCTTTTCCATCCCCCA
Organism: Pimephales promelas; assembly: GCF_016745375.1. The sequence goes on along the minus strand of NW_024121499.1, from coordinate 3,662,628 downwards.
CCCGAGCGTCGTCATCATCACCAGAATGTTTCCATTTCCTGTGTAAAGGTGATAACTCAAGTACGCACATACACACTCGGTCCTTCAGCGCTATAATAAAACGTCTGTCATATCAACACGGGTCAAATTAAGTTCAGCTGTCTTTCTTTCCGACTGCTTCTCATGTTTTTCTCCTGCACGTTGAAATAGGACGTTCTCACATGCAAAACAAAAAGTAATTGTTTCATGATGGAATATGATAAAGAGGCATTATCATAACAAAAGGAGAGCGAATAATACAGAAATATAATTTGCTGCTGATTTTGTCCCTCTCCGCAGGTGTGTTTTAATCCGCAGGGGAGCCGTGTTTTGACGGCGAGCGTGGATAAGACGGCTCGCGTGTGGTGCGTGAACACAGGAGTGTGTTTGCAGGTGCTGGAGGGACATTCTGATGAGATCTTCTCCTGCGCTTTCAACTATGAGGGAGACACCATCATTACAGGCAATTACACACACCTGCGGAAGACTCATACATGCGCAAAAGTAGTCATACGTCAGTAATTTCAAGCCTTGTTTTCAATCTTTCCACAGGCAGTAAAGACAACACCTGCAGGATCTGGCACTGAGACGGCGGCTGAACGCGGATGTTACAGTATTCTTTCCTTCACCTCTTTGGATTAACATATTGTGTGTCATCTTGTCTAATATTCTCTAATATTCTAATATTAGAGAATATTTTAATATCTAATATTTTCTGTTACTACGCAGGCCCCTAAAGAGATGTGGTGGTGGAAACATTTTTGGATGGGAGAAAAAACCTGTTGTGAGCTCGGACAACAAACAATTCCCGTTCAATGTCCCGCTAGTAGACAGCTCCGTACGTTATCATCGGAGTGTTTCATAGTGTTTGTACTTGGACTCAAATATAAAGAAATGCGGTCAGTGCTTAACTCAAGGAGTTCAGTTTAGTTGGCAATATATTCACAGATTCGAACTTCACCTATTTCCAATCGAGCTACAACCCAGTTTTCCTGAAAATAAGCTTTATAATATAAATTGACCATCTGCAAAGTCCAAAACCCACATTTTATATTAAATAACGTCACTGTAACACTGTACTGTCACCAAATTCAGTTCACGTATCACTGCTTTCCTGCTTGTCATACTACAACATAAAAATGCACAATTTCTATGATTATTTATTATGAAACCAAATCAATAACTTTACACTGTTATTAGAAAGAAATATTCAATAACTTCACACTGTTGTACAAATTCTTAAGCAATTATCATGCAAAAGCTAACAAGTATGTTGGCTGGGTATCAACACCCTTTGTGTAAAGAATAGATCTACTTATTTTGTATGTGCTATTACTTGCCAAATTAAGTGTTGAAGTATGAACAGTAGGAGACCATTGATGTGTAAACTTGTGAATTTGGTGAGGTGACACTATAGTTTGTAATATATGTAAACTGAATTTGGTGAGGTGACACTATAGTTTGTAATATTAAAGTTAATGAGATCCATTTCATTAACTTTCATTAACTCAGCCGAGATCCATTTATATCATAAAGCTGGGTTGTACAGTAGCTCCTTGTCTATGTTGCTATGATTGGAAATAGGTGTCATTTGTATTTTAACATTGAGATCTGTGAATATATTGCCAACTTCTCACTGACCACATTTCTTTATATTTGAGTGCAAGTTCAAACACTTTGAAGCACTACAATGTTAACGTACGGAGCTGTCTGAAACACACCAGTGGGAGATTAAACAGGAAGTGCAACAGGTTTTGCGAGGGAATGTAAAGTTTCTCTGGGAAACACAAAAGTTTTGCAAGAGAACACAAAAATCTCAAATTTTTTCTCACCACCATGTCCCTTTATGCTATGGACCCCATGCGTGGATATATTGTGGCCACAATTCATTCCTTGGTTTTATTAATTAGTTTCCCCGTTGTATTTTTGTTAACAATTTGTTCCCTCGTTTTACTATACCGTGGCCACTTAGTAATGTGTTCTCTTGTTGTATAGTTCAAATTATCAAATTCTTAATTCGTGGGAGCTAATTCTTATCCGTGGGCATGATATCTAGGAATTTATGTTTGTCTGCACGCGGTCATTCTTTAAAAACAAAACAAAAAATGCTCACACAAATGCTTTATGGAGAATCTTGTGTGTAAGTGCACACTTGTCAACATATTTTTGTTTATATCAAGTCAGTTTTTTAATTTTAAGACTTGCTATGTTACATTGAAATAATTTTCTGGTGTATTTAACCTGGAATATCTTCTCTTTAGCATGCAAGTCTATTTTTGAGTTTGTGTATGTATGGACTTTATTCACAAACGTGTGGCTCTTTTCAAATAAAGACTGTCGACGTCAAACTCACTCTACGCAAATTTTATTTTGAAAAGATAAATACATTCAGGTATACCGTGACAGACTGGATACAGTTGTGTGCCTTCAACGCCGACATTAAAACACGTTACTATTATGTTACTATGCGGAGAAAACCAAAATGCCACCAGATTTCACATTTACACGTCAACTTTTACGTGACAGAACTGTACTTGCACTTTAAATATACTCTTTTATGTTTATCCTCAAAATGTTTACAGTATTGGTGCTGTAATCCTGTCCGTCTGCCTGTCTTTGCAATCGTAAAACCGAAAACGTAAATTTCCATTTGCAGCCCGAAGGTACAATAGCTCACAATCTAGACTATTTACATCTAACCAAAATAAAATCTCTTAAATAACAGTAGTCACAAAAAAACTAAACATAGAATTCAGTCTCAGAGGTACAATAAAAGGACTGAACGTGTTCGTCGATGTAAACTTAAAACAACAAAGTAAGTTTGGAATGAGATCTCACTATATTTCACTTTAAATACAAACATTGAAATGTTTTTAAATCCCTTAAAATCGCCACAGCTCGCTTGTCTATTTTTCTTGGTAAAAAGTCACGTTGTGCATTTGAAACGGGTTTGTCGTACAGTAAAAATCTGCAAGCTACAAAACGTCAAGGCTGATTGGTTGGTTTGAACTGTGTTCCTCTAACCAGCGCTAGCCGGTGGATCTAACGTTGCGTGCGCGTAAAGACAGGAACATGCTTAATTTAAAGGGAAAAATCCTCAAACCACAATCTATGTGATGTGCGAATGAGCATCTCTAGCACATATTTATGGACAAGGCATTTTCTTCCTACAGTAACTCCCAGAATTCCTGTTATCTAGCAAGGACATATGCAAGTGTGACAGCGATGGAGGTATCGGAATAAAAGTTTGTGTCGGCTGTAAGATGTGGGATGTGCTGGTGATTAGAGGTGGCAAATTCGCTACTTAGGAGGTCTCATGCTAAGAATTGTGGGATTGAGAGCCATGAATGTGTGTGGGCATCTTGTAAACCTTGCTAACTTGTGATAAACAGAGAGTTTCGCAGCTGAGCTCTAGAAAAATGTTCTGATGGTGGTGTTTTGGATTGGTCTGTTGAATCTAAGAGGCGTATTTTTTTAGTTGGTGGCGCTGAGGGTGAGTTGGCGGCTCAAATGGGATGTTTGTTGGTGTTTTCACACTGACTCCAGACTTTAAACGTGTATATGTGGCGTCTTCAACTTCTGGCCTGTAGATGGGTGGCGCTCTAGCGCTTGGTCTTCAATATCCAGTCAAACAGGCTGGGCACCGGCCGTCCTCTCTGCTCCAGGTCCTGGTGGAGCTGACAGAACTGAGCCACAGCGCTGAACAAGTCACCAACACGCCAAGCCTTCTGACCTGCCAACTGCACCACTCTGTGGAACTGAGAAACAAACACACGCTGTTCAGTTCTTCATGCAGACGACCGCCGAGACGTCAACAGTCGGTGCAGTTGGGGGCTGTTCACATTTGTGCATTCCACTGCAGTACTTTTCCATTGCTTTATGATATATGTTAGATGCTTTATAGATATATGTTTCAAAACAGTTTTAACCCTTACTGATGGAGTGTGTATCTTCATTTCTTAAACAACCATGTAATTTAGGAAGACGCATCTTTGGCGGGGTGGTGATGGCGCAGTGGATAAGACACATGCCTTTGGTGTGAGAGACCTGGGTCAGAGAATGTCTAATTGATGAGAATTGGCACTGGCTGGTTACTTCCGGGTTCTGGACTGGCTGCAGTAACACGTCTCTGTCCATGCGGGGGCGCTCGCGGTCGAGTGCAGAATGAATGGGAGTCAATGGGGTTTCACCCCCAGAAATCCACTTTTCTCAGGATGTAATTTTTTGTCAAGTAATTTTAAAGTTGCATTCAAAAGGGAGGGCTAAGATAATACACTCAGCTGAAAATTGCATTTTTAAGTTCACTTATCTGTTCTAAAAATCTGTTCAAAAATGTGATGACGTCACACAATAGCAGAATGCTAGCGTGTTCCGGCCAACAACGGCCTAACCTGCAAGAAATCGAAAGGACATAAGTATTCATTCATTCGACTTTTGGCCTATAATCTATATTGAACTTGCGGAATCAACAATAAAATCTATTTTGATTTAACGACAAGCAGGTGAAAGAGACACTTTTAGCCGTTTAGCCCCATAGACTCCCATTCATTCTGCTCTCGCCCGTGATCACCTCCAGTGGAATTCTAATGGAACTGCAACCAAGATGATACACAACGGGGCTAATAGGAAGTGCCAAAGCTCTCCGTTAGACGGGCTCTGCCCGGGTTTGAATCCACTGTGAGACACCAATGTGTTCCTGAGCAAGACACTTAACCCCTAGTTGCTCCAGAGGCGTGCGACCTCTGACATATATAGCAATTTTAAGTCGCTTTGGATAAAGCATCAGCTAAATGAATAAATGTACATCATGGCTGTCGGCTCGTCAGTGTCTGAGTCTAATCTGTCTGCTGGGCCGTGCCGTGTGTGATACCGCAGGATCGGAAAGAGTAATGATAAGTTCATATTTCGAGTCTCGAGTTCGTCCACGTCTTTTGTTCTTCCTCTCAGTCCCAAAGAGACTATGCTGTCAATATCGGAAGGAGAAATGATTCGTTTATCTCTCGAGTTTTCAGGTTTGAGTCGTTCTTTTGTCACTTGACCGTTGGCATCTCGCATGAAATACAACATTAGGTTCGTATCATTGATGGCGTCTCTGGATGTATATTGTTTTATATTTATAGGCATTAAATAACAAAATATGTGCAATAAACATTATCTGAAAAATAAAAGTTTCACATTGTCCATGTCCGTCTCTTTTCTATATTGTGCATCTGTGGTGTGTTTTATTATATATTATTCATGAATTAACTACTATTATATTATACATAATCTACGTGCTTGTTTTTGAAAGGTTTAGGGAGAATGAGTATGGAGGAGAGTATGAGCTTGTGGCCCCGCCCAGTGGAGTTACTACGTCATAACTCCAGTCTATTTGAGCTGGCATTTTAGCGTCTGCTACTGATTCACAGCCATTTTTCAATGTAGAAATACTCGGAAATAACACTTTGAGCTTATTTTTCTCAAGATGTGTCCTCTAACATCAGAAAAATTACACAAGAACATGTTAACACTTAGAAAAACATTATTTTCATCGGAGGGGGTCTTTAAATAGCAACAGCGCCCACGACACAAAGTTAACTTGCGCTTTGCGCTTGATAGTTGCATTTCAGATCGTTAAATTAGGGCCCATAGACTCTTAAGTATTTGCCTATTTAAATCCAAACAGCAATTTTTTTTGGGCCAGGCCATATAAATACATATATAAGCCTAAATATATGCAAAAACTATTTGTTTCAAAAGTGCAATGTAAATGGTAAAAATAGCACCAACTCCACTGGCTTCTACCCTTTACATTTGAGGTATAATTATGTAACTTGTGTTGTCGAACAAAATGTGAAATCCTCCTCAGGACCTTATTTTAGTCAAATCGAAAACTGCTATTCTAAAAACCCATTAGAAATTCCAGAGGGAATCCATGCTAATTCTTTTAGAGATTTGAGGAGTACAGTCTGAACAGCTCGACACCCCTGGAGCCTTGCTGAAGGCACAACTACATTTATGTCTATATGTTTATTATCTATATATTGTTGTCATGTTGTTAATATTGAATGTCGAATTATTGCCAGGAACTGTAGAGAAACACACTCTCCCGTGTCTGGGTAAAAAATAAAATAAAAAATAAAATCTGCAGTTAAAAAAAACATCAAAAAAAATTCTATCCTGATTCTGCAGGATGGATTTAAACATTGTAAAATGTAAGCAACAAAGTACTAACTCTTAATGCTAGCTGGAACTATAATGTTTATAAAGTGTTTAATGAATGACCGGCGCTCCAACTCGTAAATTTCCACCAGACCTGGTTGGTTATTATAACAAACCATTGCGTGCGAGCTCCGTTTTCCCTCACCTTAGCGAGGTTGTGCTCCTGAGTCTTTCTGAAGTAAAGCGCCGGCACGCCGAGCTCAGACGCAGCGATCCACTGAAGCGCTGCTCTTAGCTCTCCATCCACACACTCTGGTTCCAGGTCAAAGTTCAGCACCAGAAGCTCCCTCTGACAGCTGCTGCCGGCTGTGGACAAACCCGATGTCGCTTCTGCCAGACAAAAAAAAAAAAAAAAATCACACCGGTTACTTTGAGACACTTCTGTGCACGTGAGATTACTATAGATCTAATATGTAGCAAGCAGAATCTAAAGGAAAGGAAAGGCATTTGAAGGTGTTGAACTGAGTAGCTCTAACAAACGTGCGTCTACTACAGGTATTTTTCTGAAGGAAGCGTTAGCGGTGCATTACAATGCTACCGTATTATGTTTACAGGCACGAGGGCGGGGCAACCTGTCACTCACATGAGATCCACCAATAGCAAACCACAACCATCCAATCAATTCCCTATGGACATAATCAAGCCCTGCACAACACTTTTGCTAGTTCCAGAAGCCGTTTCACTTGAAAAGACATTGCAATAGGGAAGAAAAGACTATCGCAAGTTGTTGTTTTTTTTCCAAAAATGTATTATTTATATAATTTTGTTGTCGTTGTATATATTGCCTAATACGAGTTCTTAAAAACAGTACCAACTCTACTGGTATCAACAGCTTCAAAATTCATGTTTTGGTATGACAATGTAATTTATGTTACAATACCTCCCCCCAAGTTTTATTATCCGTTTTTAGCCTAGTTTGTTCATTTACCAGGTGAACAAACTTTTGTAAGACATGCATTGATAATGGTTCATCTTGTTCATGATATATGCGTTATGCACTGCTGCAGTTGATATACAAACGCATTCCCCTGCTACATGTTCATTTTTAGCAGCAAGTTAACGTTAAAACTGTATTACATATTTTTATTAGTAATTCATCTTATTTGTTTAAAAAATGTTCACGAGTTTTAAAAGCTTGACTGAACGAATGAATGAATGAATGCAACACCAAACAAAGACATCTAAATGACCCATAAAGGACAGAATAATCAAGTACACTCACTTAAGTGATTATTAGGAACACCTGTTCAATTTCTCATTAATGCAATTATCTAATCTTCAATGCATTTAGGGGTGTGGTCCTGGTCAAGACAATCTCCTGAACTCCAAACTGAAGGTCAGAATGGGATTTAAGCAATTTTGAGCGTGGCATGGTTGTTGGTGTCTGAGTATTTCACAATCTGCTCACTTACTGAGATTTTCACACACAACCATTTCTAGGGTTTACAAAGAATGGCGTGAAAAGGAAAAAAACATCCAGTATGCGGCAGTCCTGTGGGCGATAATGCCTCGTTGATGCCCGAGGTCAGAGGAGAATGGGCCGACTGATTCAAGCTGATAGAAGAGCAACTTTGACTGAAATAACCACTCGTTACAACCGAGGTATGCAGCAAAGCATTTGTGAAGCCACAACACACACAACCTTGAGGCGGATGGGCTACAACAGCAGAAGACCCCACCGGGTACCACTCATCTCCACTACAAATAGGAGAAAGAGGCGACAATTTGCAAGTCTGGAAAAATGTTGCCTGGTCTGATGAGTCTCGATTTCTGTTGATAGAGTCAGAATTTGGCGTAAACAGAATGAGAGCATGGATCCATCATGCCTTGTTCCCACTGTGCAGGCTGGTGGTGGTGGTGTAATGGTGTGGGGGATGTTTTCTTGGCACACTTTAGGCCCCTTAGTGCCAATTGGGCATCGTTTAAATGCCACGGCCTACCTGAGCATTGTTTCTGACCATGTCCATCCCTTTATGGCCACCATGTCCCCATCCTCTGATGGCTACTTCCAGCAGGATAATGCACCATGCCACAAAGCTCGAATCATTTCAAATTGGTTTCTTGAACATGACAATGAGTTGACTGTACTAAAATGGCCCCCACAGTCACCAGATCTCAACCCAATAGAGCATCTTTGGGATGTGGTGGAACGGGAGCTTCGTGACCTGAATGTTCATTCCACAAATCTCCATCAACTGCAAGATGCTATCCTATCAATATGGGCCAACATTTCTAAAGAATGCTTTCAGCACCTTGTTGAATCAATGCCACGTAGAATTAAGGCAGTTCTGAAGGCGAAAGGGGGTCAAACACAGTATTAGTATGGTGTTCCTGGTTCTTCTGGTCATTATGTTGCCCATTAGAGTTCAGTATAAGCGTCAGAAACGTCTCCTCACAGCAGATCTCCGTTTGTGTGCCGAAGTCGAGACCCTTACTTTAAGAGCCACTGTTCGAACGTGGATGAGTGTGAGCGATAAAGAGCTCATGGGAAATAAAGAGAGAGATGGGGCTTAAATATTTGGATAAACCCCTACTGTTCTACAGGAGATGAGCTAATCTCGTTTCCCTACAACTTTCTCAAAGTTATATTCAAATGTATATAACGTTTTTAGCTTATTTCTTAAAAAGCTATTCAAGCTGTTCTTTCTTTGCCTCAGTAATATTCATTTCAGCATGACATCTCTATCCTCCTCAGCGCTCCAGAAACGTAAAGATCTGTTCCAAAATGAATCTGTCCTCTGTTTTCTTGCTCGATCACACATCTTCCCGTTTTAACACCCTCTCCTCATCCCAGCAGGATGATGCTTTGCCTGTCAGCTCTTGTGTCTGTGTGCCTGAACGTCTCTTTTGTTCTCCTGCATGTGAATGAGTCATTTGTGAGGCGTGAGTTTGTGCTGGCAATACAAAAGTCTCTAGCTCTCATTCAAGAACGTCTGTCCATCTGCCAAAGACTAGAAGCTCCCCGAGCGGCGAGGGCCAGAGGCCGAGCAACGCTCCTGAAGTGAGCCTGACTGTATGCTAATTCAGGACATGTAGAGTAGATGTTCCTCGGATAGAAGAAGTCAAAGATTAAAGGCCAATGAAAAGAACAGCAAAGGGTCATGAGTAGAATCGCAGTAACCACAATAGCGAGCGCTGTATACAGTGCCAAATTTCTGTTGCTTGCAGTTTTAAAAACTGATAATGAGAAAATACTATTTTAAGAAATTTGTATATGTGCGAGAGTTTTGATTTATGAAAAGTCAAACTAAGAACCTATTGCCAAATCCTACACTGTAAAAAAATGATTTTCAAGTTTTGTTTTCACAACATTTTTTTTTTGTCAAATCAACTTAAATAATTTATTTAGTTCAGATAACTTAATATTTTTAGTTTTTGATGATTAAATCAATCTCAATTTTTCCAGTTCAATCAACTTTAAATTTTAAAGCAACCAGGTTACTTACTTTTTTAAGTTAAACCAACAATATTTTTTTTACAGTGTAGGCAAATTAAATAGGAAAATAAATAAAGGAATAAGAAATAGAATTCATTCTCAATAACATTTTTGTAGAACTTTTTTCCCTTCGTTTATTGTTTAAAAGTATTTTTATTCTTTTGAACTTATTCTTGTTTTTATTTGTAAATGTATTTTATATTTATTAATTCCCACAGTGTGTTTGTTTCCAGATTTATGCATTTATTTAGTTTTTACTTTTCCGTGTGCAACATGTAAATTATCAGACTGATCTCATGAAGTAGCGCGTGTATGCCACGCCAATTCGTATTTCCATTTTTGGCGTGCTATCAAGACGCATAATCGCCTTTCAGCGTGTTTATGAACGCCGTTGACTTAACGTTATATAAATATATGACTTACCTCAACCCCGTCCCTAAACCTAACCGTCACTGGGGTTAATGGCATTTATGACTGTTCCCTTACCATCCTAGGAAAGAAAAAGATACGACTTACCTCAACCCCATCCCTAAACTTAACCGTCACTGGGGTTAATGGCATTTATGACTGGAGATTTGACTGCGTGTACGGACACGCGGAATGACGCGGACGTTAATGGCGTAGACATATACGCATACACGCGGATAGCTCAAAATGCGTACAGATAACACGCCACCTGACTCGAAAGTGGCGTATATGTTTACGCAAAAGTCATGATGTCATGTTGTAAATTACCACGGTTTTCCAGAAACAGAATCCAGGTACTTATGTGATTGTCCGCAACCATCGACGTCATCAGATTTGAGGTTGATGACACCCATCGGATGGTAGGTTTGTCGACTAATGCCTGTGTATATTTTGTAATCACAGAGAGAAAATCTCTGCATCTGAAATCATGTACTTATATCATACCATATACACCTATATAGTAGGCGAAAAACAGTATGTGACAAAAGAAGTATGTCTGAATATTTTAATAATCACATTCAATAACTTCCAAAATCAAGTAATAGAGACCATTCTGTCTTTCATTTGCATGAAGAACAAATACAGTATCTCATCTAGGGCACCAAGTGAGCCTCTGGTGCCTCCTGAAAAATGTCCAATTTCCTCATTCACAGAGAAATAACATGAAGTTCACTCTCCAGAAGAATATGTAACATTTATATAAACGATCAGACCGCCAGACAACGGCTTGGTTCAGACCGAATACATTAGCGCAGAAGTGTGGAGAGCAGCGATAGCATGATCTCCTTTTAATTCCACACACCGCTGTGAAGTTCCAGTGATTTAGATGTGTGTGTGTGTGTGTGTGTGTGTGCTCGTAGAGGATGTATCACTCACCATCCGCCTGATCTTGACAGTGCGATGCCTTCCTATCTCTCTCCTCACTGAAACACAGACAGAGACACAATCATTATCAATGGGGGGCCCGGACTATTGCACTCCTCTAATAAGACCTCGAAATAGTACGTGACTGCAAGCTTTTGGCGGCAAAGCCCATTGGAAGCGCCAACGATTGAGACAGACACAGCAAACAACAGCACTTAGTGAGCACATTTACAAACTTGTAGAAGACACCATCGTCTCTAATAATATGTGATCCAAATTTCTTGTCCTCTAACTGTGTCCGTATCCTCACGAGAGCAGCTGCAGGAAGAAGGATTTGGCCAGCGCTCTGGGTTATGGATGAGCGCTTAACATCCATTAGCTCTGGCGTTCTGAGCAAGTCTCTCTAAGTGTGCCGCCGTTAGCGGGTTGCCGTTGGATACCTGATTAGGTTGCTGGAGATGGAGAAGTCTAGAAAGCCCTCCAGGTCTGCAAATCCCAGACTAGAGGCGCTGCTGTTTCCATTTCTGAAACACAGATATATGCACATAAAAAGAGTGACACACGGGACACACTACAGCTCAAAAGTTTGGAGTTACACTTTTTTATGTTTTGAAAGAAGTGCTCACCAATGTTGCATTTATTTGATTAAACTGTAATTTATTCCTGTGATCAAAGTTGAATTTTCAGCATCATTATTACAGTCTTCAATCTTGTGATCCACCTGATTTGCTGCTCAAGAAACATTGTTTTTATTATTATTTTTGATTGTGCGGCTTAACCATAAAACATTCTGGACAAATGTGGGCAAAAATAGTTTTATTTATTTAAAAAAAAAAAATACTTCCCTTGATCTGAGCGGTACAAGACTTGGCTACTTTTCCTAAGTTTGCCTCCTGAACACACACATTTTTTTTTTGTGACTCAATTCTACAATGTTAAGTGGGTGAAAAAAACCCTCCTTAATCTTGTATTTGGGTCAAAAATAGGAAATGAATGGGAAAAACTGTAATTTAGAGCATTCTAAAATAAGCCAAAATAAGACACCAGGTCTTATTTCATCTTCAGCTTTTAGCTCTAAGAACTTACTGGAATGATATTTTAATGTAGTAAAAAAAAATAAAAATAAAATAAAACAAAATTAAGCATAATTTAGATAGAAAATGTGGTACTTTTTAAAGTAAATAAATTCAAAAATACCCCCCAAAATAAAAAAAAAACACCATAAATGGATAGACAAAACTTCATCGAAGACAGTGTTATAACATTTATAATAAATACAAAATAGGATCACACCTGAGTCATCTCTGCCCACATTTGTCCACAATTACAGGATTAAGGGCTATAAAGTGAATACGGTTTGAGGGCTAGCCTACTATTGTTTTGTGTTTTCCAGGATTCTTTGATGAATAGAACATTATAAATGTCTTTACTGTCACTTTGAATAAAAGTATCCATACTTTTTTCCCGTCGTTTTTGAAATGTTTGAATGGTACTGTATCACGGTTTCCTCTAAAGTATACAAAACAGCACAACTGTTTTCAACATTGATAATAATCAGTGTTGCCAGACGTACGATAATTATCCTATTTGTACGAAAATTTTTACCTCTGTACGATCAATAATGAAAAAAATCCCATAATGTACGATAATTTCGGAATTTTGTGCCACTTTAATCGGAGGTCATTGTAATCACTTCTATACTCATTGATCTAGCTGTGGATCTACAGTACGTCATGATTGTGAGGAGAAAGTGAATGTGAGAGAGCTCGGCAGAGAGCGAGAGACCTTATGTGAAAGCTTGCCCCCACCCCCCACCTACTCAAACGTTTGGCTCGTACACGATAATTTTCCTCCAAATACGATCATTTTGAGGGTCTGGTACGATAATTGGATATTTCCAATCTGGCAACACTGATAATACTCATAAATGTTTCTTGAGCAGCAAATCAGAATATTAGAGTGATTTCTGAAAGGTCATGTGACACTGAAGACTGGAGTAATGATGCAATAAATTCAGCTTTGATCACAGGAATAAATTACATTTTAAAATAGAAAGCAGTTCTTTCACAACGTTAATGTTTTGACTGTATTAGTTTTTGTGAAATAAATCCCGCCAAAAGAAACGTCTTTCAGCAACATTAAAAAAAATCGGAATAATTCCAAACTTTTGATCGGTAGTGTAAGCTATGTGAACTTTTCAACCCCTTTTCCCGTTGGATCTGTAAGAATACAGACGATGCAGAAGCTGCTAATTCTCTCAGCAATGATCACTAAGGCGTGGACAGCAGCGGGGCTTGCAGAAGAGCGAGTGGGCATGAACACTGGCATGAGATTCATTAGGATGGGCATCACTGGCAACTCCCCTACCAGCTGATGACTATGAACACTTGCCAGCTGTGCCCATAACGACAACAGCTGGGTGGACAAGCAGAGAGGAACCTTTCCTCCTGCCAGGGCAAAAAAAAAAAAACTAGGAATGGAGTGGGGGTTAAAGCCAGATGGAGGCGAATGGCCGGATACCCAGACTCGGGTAAGTGAGGATGAGTTGAGTTGGCGCAGGTAAGGCAGTGTCAGTGAGCGTGGCAGGCTGGGCATGATTCAATCAGCAAGCAGGACTCGCACACCCATTACATCCTTTTCATTCTAGAGTCAACAGGATGTGACATATGGCACCTGCCTGTCAGTGTGAGGCACTTCCTGTCATGCTGTCAGAGCCGTTTACTCAGACAGCTGTGCTGGACTGCACTCGCAAATGGAAACTCTCTCACTTCAGAGAGTTACTCTACCTCAGGCACTTGCTAAGAGTGTGTTTATACGTGAGCATATGGAAGAAAATGTGAAAGGTCATTCAAGAGATTTGCTATTTTGTGGTAAATATTCTGTTAAAATCACTACATAACACAATCAGGATTTGGAAAGATGGTTAAGAAAAATTGACTTAATTGACAGCCTTGTGTGAGAGCAAGCATTAACTGTGGCTCTTTATTTCCACCCTCTTTTCTGTTGGGAATCATTAAATAATTTTTTTGGCATAATTGTGTAAATAATTATGTTAAAATGAATTAAGTTTTTAAGTGCTTAGGCGCGGGGAGAGCATAGTACCGAAGATCTGGCATAAACTGTTAATTACATCTCCGGCATATACATCTCAGACATTTTTTTTTTTTAAATGTACAGAGCTCAAAATTTATCACTCAAAAAAATGAACGACACTGTAAAAATGCATATTCTTTATCTAATCAATAGAATTGTGACAACAGATTACAAGCAATATTATTAATTAAACTTAACAAATAATCAAATTATTCCTTAATAGTTAACCATTTAAAATGAGTAAAGTTTACACCAAAAAAATTAACAAAAATATCTCACAAACAGACAGACGTCAAAGATTAATTAAGAACTCTTTATTTTATATTGCCAACATCGAAGACATCTGATTTTAACGAGCAGAATCACTGAAGGAGAAAACCGTTATTTCAAAACAAACACCGATCAACATAATGGTGACTTTAATTTATGTTTTTTTGGTTGTTGTTGTAAGTTTTACTCATTTTAAATGGTTAACTTTTAAGGAATTCATTTGATTAATTATTATTTAATTCTAATTTGTTAAATTTAATTAATAATATTTCTTTTAATCTGTCGCCACAATTTTTTTGATTAGATAAAGCATATTCATTTTTACAGTGTAGGAAGGTTGTGCACTTTAATATATTTATATATAGTTTACTTATAATAATTGTGTTTTTTTACTTTAAATGTTTTTTTCTATTAAGGTCTATGTAATTGTGTCTCAACTTAACAGTACAAAATCCTAATGTGTTGTCTAAACACAAACCATTTCTGTCAAGTAAAAAAATGTGTACATCCAGAGGGTGGCAGTATAGTGCGAGCCGACTGCAATTTTGGCCGACCTTAATTTTATTGTGTTCAATCTGCTTAAATCTACGAACAACTTAAGTTTACTTAATCCGTTTGTGTTGCATTAACTGAAATTGGGGAGTGCTTTTAGTTTCCAGCATGCTTGAATTTGAGAATTAAGTGAGAATAAATGTTAAAATTAATTTTTATTTTATGTTTTTTTTTTGAGACATTTAGAATAGGGGAAGACTTGATAGTGTGTAATAGTGTTTAATTTTAAATTACAGTGGGTTTCATTGTGGAGAAAAGTGGAACATTATGTTTGACTGTCGACTGATTTTATTATTTTTTTATTGATTTGGAGGAAGGAGCATGTAAATAATATGTGCGACTGCTAGCAAATAGCTAGCTAAAGTCTATCAATTTAATTAAATATCACTGAATCAAATGAAATATAAATGGATGAATGAATATAATAAAATGCCTTTGAATCCTGTCAGGAAGGCTTTAAAAATTCACGTTGAGACTACTTAAATTGAGTAATTTAAAATTACTTAATTCCATTATGTTGAAGTTACATGAACAAATTATGTTTGTTTAAAGCAATCCATTTATGTGGAACCTGTTGATGAAAAAAAAATTTATTAAAGCCAACATATAATTTTTTTGAGTATAGGAATGGCATGAACGAATGTCTATAAGGAAATTTTCTTATATTTACAATGACAGAATTTTACTTTTTGGGTGAACTATCCCTTTAAGGGCAACGGCAACAGACTTTAAAGACAACACTGTTACGTGAGAGACAAGGTGACGACTAATCAAACAAGCCAAATATGTCAAAACTGTGATATTAGTCACGTGCTTTAACTCTTGACTCTCGCCTGAGCTCTAATTAATGATGGGTGCCGTGCTACACTACATATGGGTGCTACACTACACTGTATGTGCTCAGCACTGTCAAAAATTGGATCTAGCACATGTAGCTTAATGAAAAGCCAAATGGAGAAGCCACACTGTCCAGCAAGGCATGATGGTCTACTGGCAGACTGACCCCTCGCTTAGCTGGATAAAGCTACTGGTGGTCTCCTCCTGAGGGTCGTCTTCAGGGGCAATCTGGGCCCAGCTGCCTGAGCCACTTTCCTCACTGCTAGCGCTGAGAGAGCGTCGCTCCACCTCCACACCAGCAGAGGCCACTGAGGAGGCTCTGTCTTTGTCACTGTTGAGGGGGGAAAGAGGACACACGGCGAAACTGCAGTGTCACAATGACCTAGTAATGACTGATCCTCAAGAAGCTGCTGTTCTTTTCAATGTAAAATTGCTCTTTTTTTAAATTACAATGGATAATTTTGCCCCAAAATGTCTTTCGCTGTCCAGAGCCTGGGTCAAGAAAGTACAATAAGGCCTTGTGATGGAAAAATATTATAAGTGCACCTCAGGGTATGATTATAAAAAAATATTCGTGCTGTTCTTCATCTTTCCCGGGCATTTTCTTTACCAACTTACCTCTCACAGTCATGGTTGATTTGAGATGTTTTAACACAGTGCTTCAACACACATTGCTGTGAGCAGATACAACAAGCAAGAATGTGTATGCAAATATATTAGACTGTACCTGTTTTTGGTCGCTGTCTCACTCTCTCTACCACTTTGTAGCTGGATCTGATGAGGCCCAACCTTGCCCTTGTCTCCCGAGGCCTCTTCTCTTTGATCTGGTTCAATGTGAATCAAGGGTACCTCCCTTTGTCCTCGCCACGCTTGCCGCACACAGGAGGAACTGTGGGAGCTACAGCTATTTTCCTGACGCTCCAAGCTTGGCCGGTTTCCACCATTTTCACGACGAGAGTGTTTAAAGCCATGTCTTCTTTCTCCAACTGGAATTTGAGGCTGACAAGCAGCCACGGTTATGTCCTGTTGGCCTCCAAGCAAGGATTTCCCACTCTCTACAATGTCTGCCGCTAGACGATTGGCAAAGAGCTGCACATGTGGCTGCGAGTCGGCAGAATCGAGATCCAAACTGTCCTCCGAGGGCTCCGCAATTATCTTATTCTTGCGCATTAGAGACTCAATAGAGCTGGACCAGGTTTCGTGAATCAGCATGTCTGTGATTTGGTCCGTTTGGCCGCGCTTATACAAGCAAGAATCAGACTTGCAGAGTCCCGTTGATGACACAGAGTTGGTTGGATAGATGTTGAGTGAGTCTCCGTGGACATTTCGAGCGAAACCGTCGAATGAGTTAGCCTTGATGGGTGAGTTTACAGTTAGTCTGGAGTCTGAGGACCGCCTGTCAGGGACAGAAGACTGACGGATACAAAAGGGGGTTCTGGGGGACGGGGGTAATAGGCTATTACTCCACTCTTTGGTCTTGGTCAGACTGTAGTCCTTGTTCTCCTTGTCCATGTCTTTCAGCATGAAGCGATAAAACTCCTCGGTGATACTCTCAGTGCTGGACTGTTTAGAGAGACAAGACGACGTCCGCACATTGAGGTGTCCGTTCTTTTTACTGGCAGCTTGCTGAACAGCTGCTGCAAGGATGCTGCTGGCGTTTTTCCCAGCATAGTAGTCCAGCAGAAGGTCAAACCCTCGACCCTCGGTCTCCATCTGGTTCACCATGAACCGAGAGAACTCATCCGTAATGCTCTCACAGCTGGACTGCTTGGAGATAGAGCTACCTCGACTCAAATTATGCCCAAGCCTGTTACCTGGTCCCAAAGTGTTTAGCATCCCGGAGGGATCTCCGTCCTCCTCTGGAATGCTCTCGTAGCTGGACGCCTTCCCCCTGCTGCTCCATTTCTCACACTGCAGAGAAATGCTGCGACTGCGAGATGACTGGCCAGATTTGGAAGTGTCCACCACACTTAATTCTGGGCAGTTCAATATCCTGGCTGTGACCTCTGACGCAAAGAGTGCGAATGGATCAGAAGTTGTGGGTTCATCTAGATTGACGGTTTCATCCACGACACGGTTGACCAGGCGCTCCATAAGTTCAGGCTGTTCTTCGGTCTTACGTTTGATTTCACTGAGACGTGGAGGTCTGTGTTTCTTGGTGACTGCGGTGCCATTTTGGATCTCCTTTCGCCGCAGTGCCGCCGCTGTGCGGCAGGGCAGGAGCAGTCCCTCTGGACCTTCCAAGCCACCCTTCAAAGCGCAGAACCATGGCTGCTTTCCGCTCGAGTTCTCCAGGCATATCGCTGCCAGCTCTGTAGCCATGGAGACTACTGTGGTAGCCAAGTCTTCCGCAAAGCAAGTGACGGGAGTTTTGAACTCACCCGAATCCATTTTAAGTGCCACAAGTGTCCCGGAAGAAGGTGATACGGACTGCTGTCTGATCTCGCTCTCTCCTCCCGCCCTCCCTCGTGCCATGTGAAGTGGTGAGCTCTCAGCTGAAGGGAGCGCAGAGTCTGTTGTCTTGTCACTTCTGCCCAGGTCAGATTGTTCTTTGACTATAGCGGCAGTCACTCTGTTCAGAGCAAGTCTGTAGGGTTCTTTCAGTTTGGGCTCCTTTTCTCTGTCCTCCTGTATGTGCTTTTGCTCTCTCTCTCGTTTCCCAATGAGGCCAGACTGCTCCACACTTCCTCGCCTCTCGTCGTGATTATAAGCCTGGCTTGGCTCAATCAAACGCTGTAATTGGCTCAATGCTTCCCTCCCAGACTTGGTATCAGCCTCATATTCCCTAAAGCTGACACTGCCTTCTTGCCTGTCACATTTAGAAATTTCCTTGATTTTCCTTGATGTTACACACAGGACGTCAAAGAGCAAATTATTCACACAATCCAAGAGGAAACCCTCAATGTTTGGGGCATCTTTTCCAGGACCCTCAAGCTCTTTTCTCTTCTCAGCCTTCTCAAGGGCATTCTGGAATATAATGCCTGATATTTCCTGGGTAAAGTTATCCACGTCCTGTTGCTCATGATAGGGCCTTCTTGGTCTTGTGATGCCGTCCACTATCTTGTTATGGGTGGTCTCAAGGAAATTTGCAACGCTTGAATAACTTTGTCTGTGGGTGAGTACAGCTGAAGCTTCCCTGAGGAGAACTTCAGCCACATTGGCTCTGAAAGCCTCAACGCTGGTGCCCTCTGCAATGCTACAGTGGAGAGGTATTGCAGTTGAAGCTTGGGCAACTGACAGAAGTCCCAGAGAGGCAGAATACATGTCTGTCAAGTCTTCATTATCCCCAGAGTCATCCGCTAGATCTACCGCGGCTACGGCTCCAGCGACCTGAGACATCCCACATACTGCAGAGGAAAATGAATACTCCCCTTGTTCGGTTTCACTCCCTTCTTCGTCATCATCATCATCATCATCATCATCCTCACGCTCATCTTCTTCTCCTGACTCCAGCGTGAGTTGTTCTGTGACCTGAGGGGCGGTAATGGTACCGATGACACTTGCAGCACATGCCAAAGCTATTTCCACTGGCTTAGTGGGGGGTTTCGTTCTGGCTATGTTTACACCATCATGCTCTGATGTCACATGCGACTGTTCATCCGGCCACTCTGTTACCTCCTCACTGTTGTCAGGACTCTGGACAATCACGATTTTAGGAAGTTCAAAAGAGCAGGCTCGAGCCCTCTGTGGCTCTTCAGTGGGATGACTTGCATCACTTGAGGTTGTGGACACACTCACAGCTGCCTCCGCCACAAAAGAAGGCTCGTCTTGTGACAAACGAATAAAAGCATCTTGCAGGACTGATTCAGCGAGATTGGTGGCATAGTGGCCAGCAGACTCATTGGTGTGACGATTGACTTGTTTTGGGGTGGCGGGTGAGCCTCTTGAATGGGAGCAATATGTTCTTGAAAGCTTTTGGGAGTTGGAAGAGGTACAGAGGGTCTCGGAGTCCTCACTATCCTCTCTCTCCATTTCACTCCTTCTTTGAGCGTGGGCAGCTCTTAACACCTTAACCGACTTAACCGGCATGATAGAAATCTCAGGATCTGCAGAAAAAAAACATGAGACAAGGTTGGTGAGGAATGGGGTGGTGGAGCAGAGAGAGAGGAAATAGATTAAAGATAGACCTCTGAAACTGTTTCATAATCCCATACAAAAAGTCAAATTCAAAGCACATGTAAATGAAGCACATTCAAAGCCCAAGAAAGAAATCAGAGACAGAAAGACAGTTTTCCCTTTTCCATAACCAAGTCCATACAAATGTAGATCATTATCTGGGCCGATCTGTTTATGAATATTACATTGGCTTTGAGGAGAGCATAACCTTCACACAGTATTACTTCTAATTTCATATGAGGGATTAATTATAGATTAGCCCAGTGTATCTTGTCTCTTTAATATTAGACTTGGAACGAGTTTCACCACATGTAGACATTCAGGGGTCTGGCTTACTGTTAGAGGCCACAGAATAATGCAAGACAAAAAAGCTTTCAGACATGCACAATGAAAATGCACAAGACATTTTGGGGCCAGCACTTCTTTGTTATGGAGTCTTGAATATCATATCGGCAAATACAACCTTTGTTTATTTTTCTCTACCATAAACATACTCATTAACATAGGTTGAAGATAATTAATTGTTTCATTGCTGGTTTTTTTTCTGTTGCATCCATGCTGTTGCTTGGTTATTTTGTATCTAAATATGAACAGCAGATTGCTATGGAAGCTTGTTTCCGCCACTGAATAAAAAAATAAACTAAATAATTGTGACTTTTTATTTCACAATTCGGACTTTTTTTCTCACAATTGCGAGTTTATTTCTCGCAATTCTGACTATTTCTCAGAATTGCGAGATAAAAAGTCAGAATTGCGTGATATAAAGTCGCAATTGTGTGTTATAAAGTCAGAATTATGAGATAAAAGTCAGAATTGCGAGATATAAAGTCAGAATTGGGTGATATGAAGTCAGAATTGCAAGGTATAAAGTCAGAATTGCGTGATATAAAGTCAGAATTGCGAGATATAAAGTCAGAATTGGGTGATATAAAGTAGCAATTCTGAGAAAAAAAGACAGAAGTGTGACTTTATAACACATAATTGCGAGTTTATATGTCGAAATTCTGCCATCTTTTCTCAGAATTGTGAGATAAACTCGCAATTGCGACTTATCAGGCCAATTCTAAGGGGAAAAAAAGACTAACTTTTTCCCCCCTCAGAATAGTTTACCTCACATTTCTGACTTTATATCTCGCAATTCTGACTTTATATCACCCAATTCTGACTTTATATCACGCAATTCTGACTTTATATCTCGCAATTCTGACTTTCCATCTCGCAATTGTGAGAAAAAAAGTCAGAATTGTAAGATAAAAAGTCGCAATTACCTTTTATATTTTTCATTCTATGGCGGAAACAAGCTACCATAGATTGCAGTTTTGATAATGTCTATTATAACCAGTGCAACCAAGACAAAACTCAAGCCGAGATTCAAATAATTCCCAAAGGCAAAACTAAAGACTTAATTTTCCAGTGCTTTTTATGGTTGCAAATTTATGTGACAGGCCCAAATTGTTTTGAAAACCATAATCTCATTGGTAGTGACTGGGGCTACATTGTGTTACTAAATTAAGAAATGGCCTTGGGGTGGAAACACTCCCAAACACTCCTCCAAATAGGGCCACTCTTATCGAAGCAGGCTCACAGATAGCAAGAAATGGCTCTTTCAACCATAATTCAAGTAATTTTCTGTCTATTCAAAAGGTGGACAGGAGGAAGATGCAGCAAAAGTGCCAGAGCTTCACTAAAGTCGCATTTTCTCATTACATACCAGGACATAGAAAGTAGTGGGTCAAATATGGAGTCAGAATGAGGTTTCTGAGTGATAGATAGATGGATTGGTAGATGGATAGACGGTTTACCATTTCTGAATGGGTCACTGTCCTCACTGTCTTCTCCAAGCTGCTCGGAGGCAGTGAGAAAGTCTTCTTCAATGGACGAAACAGAGCGGTTGGTGTCATCTTCAGCAGCCCGCTGACCAGCCAATCGGCCATGTCTCTGCCTCTCTTGCCCTGACTGTAGTCCAATCAGGAATTTGTTGATCTCAAAAACGACACTGTTCGTTTGGTTAGGGCGGCGCCCACAGGAACAATGCACCAGACAGATATCCGCTGTTCTCTGGTTCTGAAATGTGCACACATAAACATACACGCAGTTTAACAAGGTAGACTGTAAGCTGTAAAATTATGTCAGTTGTTCCGGTCTATATTAATATCTCACCTGTGGGTGGCTTGGGTCATGCTGGCAGGAGTCCGATGACTCCAGGCTGCTGAGAAGCAGAATCTCATTTTCTTTGGGTTGCCTCACTCCGAGAGACTCAATTAACCGTGGCAGCTCTGGGCACACCGAGGCCAGTTTCTGTGGGAAAATGTATGCTAATATTCAAGTCACATAAATGAAGGTCCTTGCTGGCATTATCTTGGTAATTTGTATTGTTTCTAATTTCCCTTTTAATTAGATGAAACATTGTTTATGTTGCACGCTTAGGAAATGATGAAAGACATTCATTTACTTTAGAATAATTGAATGACTTGCAATGAGAGGGTGAAGGGGATAGGGTATTTATATGCATATTAATAAAAAACAGTCAACTGGGAACGATAAAACACTAGACTATTTATTAGTGATAGTTTAAAATTGAATGATTTTCAATGGTAGATGCTTTTTATCCAAAGCATTACTAGTATATGCTGTCTCTGGGACACAAGCCCATGACTTTGGCATTGCACAGCTGAAAATAAAGGAATGGTAAATGGACTGCATTTATATAGCGCCTTCATAGACCTAATGGCCACCAAAGCGCTTTACATTTGCCTCACATTCACCCATTCATACACTCATTCATTCACCGACGGCGGTGTCAGCCATACAAGGCGCCATCCAGCTCGTCGGGAGCAGCTGGGGTTAGGTGTCTTGCTCAAGGACACCTCGACAATTGGTCAGGTGGAACCGAGGATTGAACCACCAACCTTTCGGTTCGTAGACAACCCACATGAACCACTGAGCCACTGCCGCCCAGGAAAAGGGTAAAGGAAAGGTAATCTCCACCCACCTTGATGTAGCTGTCGTCATGTCGATCAGGGGGATGTCTGTCCAGGTTTACAAAGCAGATCTGAGAAGAGAGAGGCTGATCTTAGAGAAATAGCACCTGGTAAAGTAAGGTAAACTATCTGTATTTTTGTAAACAAACACAGCGTATCCAAAGTTATACATGTAACAGCTAGTGAGAGCTATGCAGGGTAAAACTCACTCCCCTTCACTTTGAAATTAAATTTTGGTATGGTTTAGCTTACCTCAAAGGCATTCAAGATGTAGGTGTCTTTGTTTCTGCAGTAGTTTCAATTTGATATTTTTAGGTCAAACCGTTCTTATCTGTCAGTCATATAATGGAGGTCTATGGTCACCACCTCAAAGAGCATGCACTGAGAAGTCCAAATTAAACATGATTTAATGACTCGTAAATGTAAGTACACATTGATGGCCTGAGACACGAAACGAGCGGTTTGTGTGAGAAAACAAACAGTATTTATATTGTTTTTACGTCTTGTAACCAAAGCCACAAAGTGCCCGCGCCCTCAGATCACTTGGACGTGACTGTGGTTATAAGAGGTAAAAACGATATAAATACTGTTCGTTTTCACACACAAACCGCTCGTTTCGTGTCTTAGGCCATCAATGTGAACTTACATTTACGAGTCATTAAATCATGTTGAATTTGGACTTCTCTGTGCATGCTCTTTGAGGTGGTGACCATAGACCTCCATTATATGACTGACAGACAAGAACGGTTTGACCTAAAAATATCAAAATTGAAACTACTGCGGAAACAAAGACACCTACATCTTGGATGCCCTTGAGGTAAGCTAAAACCTACCAAAAATTAATTTCAAAGTGAACTTTCCCTTTAAGAGGTGCACTAGAGACTGAAGCTAGAAACTTCAGTCTTTAAGCCTCCTTGCCTGCCGGAGACGCCGGTTCGAGTCCCGCTCGGAGCAGGGCGAGTAGGACCAGAGGGGTTACTTATATACAGGACACAGAAGATTAGCTCTGAATACCTTCTCATTTATTGCAGCTCTCAAATGTCATATTTCATTCCACATATTCTTTTATTTACAGCGTCAAATCTGAAGCGTTGCCTAAAAGTGTCATTTTTGCATTGAATGTAGAAAATAATGATTTAAAGGAGAAATTTACAGTTCTTCAAGCAGCTTTGTATTGTTATCATGCCGGGTATAGGGTATGAAAAAAACAACAACAACAACAAAAAACCTTGTTCTACATATTGTCTGCACCCGGATCGACCTGCTTTTGATGACGCAAAACACGCCATTTTACACTCTCAGAAAAAAAAGGTACAAAAGCTGCCACTGGGACTGTACCTTTTCAAAAGTACCTAAAGGGTGCATATTGGTACCTTAATGGTTCATTTAGCCCCTAAAATGCACATATTAGCCCCTAAATGTCGACATTAGCACCTAAAATGTACATATTATCACCTAAAATATACATGTTATCACCTAAAATGTACATGTTATCACCTAAAATGTACATATTAGCACTTAAAATTTACATATAGCACCTTAGTGTACATATTATCACCTAAAATGTACATATTAGCACATTAATGTCCATATTAGCACCTAAAATGTATATATTAACACCTAAAATGTACATATTATCACCTAAATAGTATATTCAAGTTTAGTAATTTCACTTAAATAACAATTAATAGGTAATTATCATTGCCATTTAAGTGAAATCACTGAACTTAAATATACAAGCTTGATAAAAATGATCATTCTAGAAGAAAATTTCAAATGGCATTTAGAGGCTTTTGCATCTGAACTCTTCAAATAAGGCTGTAATGTACAGACAGCCAAGTTTAAATTTTGGTTCCTCACACAGAGCTACCGTTACCGACTTAGAAGTCAGTACATGAGTTACATGGACCGCTTTCATGGTAATTGACAGCTGTGTCACTATGAATTGACAAAATAAAAGCATACAGGTTTAGAAATACACAAGGATGAGTAACTTTAAGCAACTGCATATAAAACATCTCTTTCTCCCTCGTGTTTACAGAGCTAGAACAACAATTATTTTCACTTATCACTCTTAAGTGCTTTTTGACAAAGCTTTCTTTTTTTCTCCCGATCTCGTTCATCGCACATCACTCAACGCACACACACACACACTCTGCAACTAATTGATTCTGATGACTCATCAGTCTCTTAAAAGCATATTGTATTGCTAGTCGCATGCTTAACTCTAATATGTCCTTGTGGATGTGTGTGTGAGAGAGAGAGCTCTTCTTTTCCTCTTCACTTAAGACACTTAAGATCACATTAGTGACAAGGTTTTTGGGATCTGTGTGTTTTTCTGAGTGAGGATGGATTTCACTCTCAGGTATCCCAGATCCAGCACTTAATCTCTCTTATTCCAGCTGCTTACTTAATGCAACAGTAAATGATCTAGCACTCATCCAAGTATATTTGTATATGAACAGATATACTCTTTAGTGTATACTCTTTAGATATACTCTTTAGTGTATTAGAGAGAGAGAGAGAGAGAGAGAGAGAGAGAGAGAGAGAGAGAGAGAGAGAGAGAGGAGAGAGAGAGAGAGAGAGAGAGAGAGAGAGAGAGAGAGAGAGAGAGAGAGAGTAACCTGCCCTAATTGTCCTGAACTGTCATATTCACACATAAGAACTGATCTTGCACTGGTGGTTTGGAGTGTCTCAGCTGTCAGGTGGCACTATTAATGTATTGTGGTGCTGATGGGTGACACAGTCACTGCCTTTTTCTGACACACACACACACACACACACACACACACACACACACCTAGTAAACTAAATATATAAACAAATAATGCGAATTGTTAAAATAAATAGTAGGTCTAAGAAAATATGCATTGTGCTTGCCCATGCAAAAGATGTTGCCATGACGTTACCATGTTGCTGGTTTGCAACCGTTCTAATGGTTGCCAGTGTTTCGCAACCGTTCTAATGGTTGCCAGTGTTTTTATAAGGACTAACATTTTAAATACATATGATGCAAATTAAAGTTTAGATTTTGGGAAATAAGTTAATCTGTTTGTTACCAATTCAAAGCAATAAGGTCATTTTGGATACTGATTTGAAGTGTCATTCATGTCCATATAAAGAAAGGTTACATATCCATGAATGAGAAACAATAACAGAGACCACCACTAATAAAAAACTGGATTCCCTGAGCAGGGTTATAATAAAAAAAAAAATAAAGTACTAACTAAAAAGCTAAAAAAGTAGTTAAAATACAATAAAATAAATGTTAACTGAAAAAAAAAAATCTAACATCTCATTTTGTAACATCTCATTTCATCACGACCAATTCGTACGAGTGATTAAAAAGCGGATAATTCGTGCTAATTCACATGACCTCACTCGTACGAATTCGTACGATTTGTCTAAACCCACGTGACGGTTAGGTTTAGGGGCGGGGTCAGGGGTAGGTTATTCGTACAAATTCATACGAATTGGCCAATTCGTAAAATATGAACGAATTAGCAAAATCGTACTAATTCGTACGACCTCACTCGTACGAATTAGCCACCTCGTAAAATTCATACGAATTCCCGTGAGATCGGGTTGTCATATCATGATTATGGAGGTATCATGTCAGTCTTAGGCCGTGTGTCCACCAAAGCGCTTTTCCACGCGCCTTGCGTATGTTTTCAATTGTTTTCAATGGGAGCACCGCGTTTTTTAAATACCATGAGCGTACCGAGGCGCTGAGCGTTTTTTTCAAGCTGAAGCGCCGAGCGCCCAGCGTTTTTTACTGGTCGCTGGGAGTTGAAAAAAGTTCAACTTTGGATAAAACGCAGCGCTCATCACTGTCACTTTTTACCCAGCCGTCCAATCACAGTGGAGGAGGGGCGGGACTAATACCACACCGACCAACTGTCACAACATTCAACTGCTGCGGATATTCTGTATCATAGCAACGAAACGTCTCAACGGAAAAAACGCTGCACTGCCAAAACGCTCTCAAGCGCCCAAAGCACGGCGTCTTCAGCAGAGCGTCTAGCGTTTTCAGCTGGCTAAAAACGCTTTGGTGGACACACGGCCTTATGCACGCCCCTTCAAGTAAAGTGTTACTACAAAAACTGAATTACTATCAGTAACTAAAATTTAAATGAAAAATATAAAAATAAAAACTATTTCAAAATCTTAATCAAAACTATAATAGTATCTCAATGATACAAATATAGTGGGTGTCTTCCTGGTGAAATTCCTATGACTACAATACAATCAACGCATTACAGATCAAAACTCAACGCGACACACAGTTACAGCGTGACCACAGCAGAATTTGCTGCAGGTTTAAGGTTAAGAGAGGTGATTCACAGGAGAATAGTGATGTTATGGTGATGACTTTACTCATTAAATCAGGATATTAAATGAAACTGGAAAAGGAAACAGGGTGAAGGTGACAAAAAGGGAGTTAGCAACTGAGCCTGAATTAGATTAAATTTTGGAAATTTGCATCTCACTCGCACATTACAGAACACACTCCTCTCGCTTGCTCATTACTCCTGCACACCGACTGCCCATCTGTCTGTATGGATTTCTGTAACACACTCCGTCAGTGTACTTACACACAACAACAGTTTTCGCGTGTCGTTTCATTTGTGTGTAATAAACACGCACCCCAAACCACTACTAAACCTTCCCTAACCAACCCATGCACGTAAAAACTCACTTTAGCGTATAAATTGCACGATAAACACACTGCCTGCTGCATTTAGATATTCTTTCATCAGGAAAAGTAACAGCAGATAGGCAGGATCTCCCAAAAGATAAATAGGTATCACCTTGTCACACAAAATCTTCTTTTACAGTGCAGTCTTAAAATATCTGTTTAGCTTGGAACTGGCGAATGCACGTGTGTTATGAACATCCCTGGCCATTTTATGACGACAACCGTAAATCTGTCTTTCACACACGGCTTGGACATTCAGGGAATAAATATCTACTTTTCCGGTTCAGGTCATCCATTGAGATGACAGATGGCTGTTTTATTTCGATCTACGGCTCGGCATACCATAAATCCGGACACGATCTCGTGGGCTTCGGCACAGTGAATGGACGGCTTAATGCATTCCGGACCTAGGTGGACAGAGACACATACAGACACAGTCGGCCGTGACGATCCGAATGCACTGGCGGCTTTTCGAAGTCTCCCGTCATCACTCTCGAAAAAAAAAAAGCAGAAAATCACCCCTTTAAGACTAACGCCGGTTTCACACGTACTGAATACGTTCACACATACTGTTGCGGTGCGTATACGGTACAGGAGCAACATGTGCTATAGTGCTTTCACGCTACTGATCCGTGGCTGTACCACAAACACACAGGCCTACTCACTATTTTATTTCAAATTCAGAAGTTATGCAGCAACTTAAAAAAAAAAAGTTGTCAGCTTTGCGATTCTCTTTGTACATATACAAACTTGAATGGACGTTTAAACACAATTTAAACAACGTATGGGGTGAGTCAGGTAAAGTGGGACACTTTTTGGTAAATTGCATTTTAAACAACCTACATCAGTTAGAATTTATTCAAATTAAGGCCACTATGGTGAAATTTCCCCAAGTTATGTATTTATTAACTTTAAACAACATCTGACACACTCTTCAGCAAACTGGAAGCACTCAGGTTGAGTGGGACACTTTGTTAAGGAAAGTGGGACACAATATTATGGTTAAAATGAACAGGAGAAAATACAACCCCCAATTCCAATGAAGTTGGAATGTTGTATAAACTGTAAATAAAACCAGAATACATGCATTGAAAATGTGTGCGCATTATGAATCAATTAATACTTGGACGGATTTTTTAAAAATGAATTTCTGGAACTAATCCAAATATTTTAACATTGTAAACTTCACTCAACATTAAATGAATATAACTTTCATTAAGAATTAAAAAATTAAAGTGTAAGTTTTATAAGCTCAAATGGTCACCTTGCTCTGAACTCGTTCTAACTTGTTTATCAAAATGAACGAATCTTTATTTGTGTCATTTGGTTCATTCAACGAACGAAATGAAATAATTGACTCGGGAAAAGATTTGTTAATTTTGATGAACGAGTTTGAACAGTCGAGTCACGAACGCGCATCACAGAACAGAGCAAGGCGAACGTTTGAGCTTATAAAACTTAAACTTTGTTATATTTTTTTTTTAAATGACATGGGGGTGAGTAAATTATCAGCAAAAGTTTTTTTTTTAAAGTGAACTACTCCTTTAACATGGGTACCGAAAAAAATATGCACTGCAAACGGAGTATGTGTGAAACCGGCGTTATATTATTAATATATCTTTAATTAAGTTTTTTTCCAAAAGAGTATCATGAAAGTGCGTATCTATAGCACAAATGCTATTTCTCGTGCCATTTATACGCCAAAAATAGTTTTTGCTTGCATATGCTATACGCACTGGGGTTGGGGGGTACCATATGCACAAGAAAATTAATTTTGGCGTATAAATGGCACGAGAAAAATCATTCGTATACTGTAGAAACGCACTTTCATGAGATCGCACTCTTAGAAGAAAAGGTTCTATTAGCGCTACGTATTTGGAACCCCTAAAAGGTTCTATACACTCTTAAAAAAAGGGTTCATCTGGGTTATATAGAACCCTGGGGTTCCATAGTTGGCCAATAGAACCTTTTACAAAAAAAATGGTTCTATATAGAACCATTTTGGTGTTCCATATATAAAGCGGAGAATGGAACCATTTCTGGTTCTAAATAAAACCATTTCTTCTAAGAGTGCGGGCTGTTTTTTTCATACCTCATTGGCAGCCTTAATTAATTAAATTTCTATTGTTGCAAACTAATGTGTTTGACTTGGACTGCAATATTAGCATTTTAGAATTTTACAGTGAGATTTGCATTGTAGTTTTTTCTAGGATCAATGTGATTCTAATAGCCTACACTACGTAGTGCATTCTCCAAACGAGATGGTTTCTGGCTGTCGGTGTTATTACCAGGCCCAGATGAAATCTTTTTTTATTGTGTATTTTCTGTGCTGACTTAGGGAGACAATCTGTGTATTTCTATGGGATGGATTTGTAAATTGTAATGTGTTCACTGATGACTTCACTCCTTTTCAGCTGAAAGGATAATCAACAATATTTTTAAAAACGAACACACAAAGGATGGGAATGCAAATAATTTTGAGAATGGCCAGCGTGGAAATGTCTCTGCGATATGCTTTTTACTTCCTCGTCATTTACTGCAATACAACATCGCCATCACAGGCGACTGAATGATCTGTTACAAACCGCAACAGGAACACTAAATTACTTGGTATAGCTAGCTGAAAGCCAAGACATTCGAGACAGCATTGATGAGGAAAACAGACTCCAACGTGGATTAAAAGGTGTTTCAAAACCACCCTTACAAATATTTACCATGAATTTAACATCTGTAGAAACTACACGGGTTCGAAGTGTCATTCTCAAGAAAACATTTACATCTGTTTTACTGTATCTAATAGATCCATGCATGATTTAACCCGTCTTATTATAAATATCCTGGTTAAACCATGGATAATATGCAAAAACTATGGTCATTTTAATAAGGGTATAAAGTAGAAACGTGAACTTTTAAGCCTCTTTTCTCCCGTGTAATTTGCACGCTGTTCTAATGAACTGATGAAATCACTGGCTCTGTTTGCCTTCAGAAAATCCAAGCTGCGACTGAACTTAATAATTAAGACACTCTGATGAAGGGAAACTGTGTGTAAAGGAGTCCTAACTCAGTGTACCTGCTGTGAAAATCATTTATTTTTCAGCCCTATATAAATTGTGTGTTAATTAACATCCCAACCAATGCATATTAATGTGTCGACAGGATAAAATATGCAAATACCATAGTGATTTCATTATTAGTACATTTATCTTAATGACCAGTTCCTACAATCAGTGCTTTCAAATCAGGTGCAACTCTCTCAGGCTGGATAGTCTGGATCACTGCCATCATGTGGCGCGTCAACTTTTCATTTATTATTTAGAGAGGAAAGACGGTCATGGAAACGTGTAGGTCACCACAGTGTGTTTAATTAACTAAATATAGAGGGTTACTTGCTTGCTATTGGCAAAAATGTATCCATCTATACATTACATTTCCCTTTGCACATAACATTTTATACAGTGACAAGCAAGGCTTAAAGGAGTAGTTCACTTTAAAAAAAAACAAAAAAAAAACTTTTGCTGATAATTTACTCACCCCCATGTCATCCAAGATGTCCATGTCATTCTTTCTTCAATCGAAAAGAAATGAAGGTTTTTGATGAAAACATTCCAGGATTTTTCTCCATATAATGGACTTCAATGGGAACCAAACGGTTCAATGTCCAAAAGACAGTTTCAGTACAAACTGCAACCTGTTCAAAGGGCTTTAAATGATTCCAGACGATGAATAAGGGTCTTATCAAGGGAAACGATCGCTCATTTAAAAAAACAAAAACAAAGAAAGTTTAAGTTTTATAAGCTCAAATGGTCGCCTTGCTCTGTTCTGTGATGTTAAAATAAGACGTCGTGACTCTCCTATTCGAACTCGTTCATCAAAATGAATGAATATTTTCCCGAGTCAACTCATTTGTTTCGTTTGTTGAATGAACCAAATGACATGAAAAAAGATTTGTTCATTTTCAAACAGAGAGTTACAAATGCGCATCACAGAACAGAGCAAGGCGACCATTTGAGCTTATAAAACTTAAACTTTGTTTTTTTTGTTTTTTTTAAGTGAGTGATCGTTTCGCTTGATAAGACCCTTATTCATCGTCTGGTGTCGTTTAAAGCCCGTTTAAAGCTGCACTAAAACTGTCTTTTGGACCTTGAACCGTTTGGTTCCCATTGAAGTCCATTATATCCATTACAAAATGGCGGTAACATTTGATGGGTTGTTTTAGTGTTTGAATGTGTCTGAATGTTGAATTAGTGTCATTTTGAGCAAAAAAATATACTCGAAATATCACAAAATGGCAAGTTACAAATACTGACAACAAAAACAATGATAAAACAGTGTAAATACAGCTTGAAACCAGTGAAAAATGAATTCAGTGCATGATGGGAACCCCAGTATCAGAAAAGTTGAGTAATTTTTACTTAATTTTATTGAGTTGATAATTACACTTTCATTTCTACTCGCTTGAATTAAGTTCTGATATGGAATTTACTTAGTTTTTTCATTCTTGACTGAACTAACTTTTTCATGTAAATTACATTTTTTTCAGTAGTTTTTACTTCACCAAAAAATATTTTTCTACAGTGCAGCCTTGGTGAGCATAATAGCCTTATTTCAAAATACCTCATGTATAATTACATATCTTAGAATCATATCTTTCTTTCTAATAATAAACAGTAAAGACCAGTAATTTATGTAGTGTTAAGCATTTGATTACCCGAATACTTACATACATACTACTATTAGATACCAAAAGCATTGTTTGATTGATTTGTATGGTTCTACTGTTGTTGTTGTTGTTTGTTCTATTGCTTGTATTAAATCCCGGTCTCTGTACTTAACCGTATCCCTGATTTCAACAACTGATATTTTGATGCGACAACTCTAGTTCAGATGATCTGTCACTGTCTCACGAGTGCTCAAAATTGCTGGGTTAGAAAGGTCAATTCACAACTCGGAGCATTTCACTCTTCACTGAAGAGGGAGTCAGATGGGAGAGAGAGAGAGAGAGAAATACAAGCTTGGGAAAGAGGAGAGCGGCCGAGAAGGAGAGGGGGAGGAATTTGTGGGAAATGGATGGAAGGACAGAGATTCCTTTCCAAGGACAAACTCATTTCACCCATTATCATCAGCGGGGAGACGGCAGACACTAAAAATTACCTTCGCCACCTCGCCGCGCGCGCGAGAGAGAGAAATGAAAATAATAGAAAGGGATGGAGAGGAACGGATAAAATAACAAAGCATGGGGATCATGGGAGTGGAAAGAGGCTGTTTTGAGATGTTGCCATATTTCACTACTGGAACAGAGCAGACAAGCTCTTTATCATTTCCGACTGAGTGGGTTCACACACACTGATCTGCGCTTTCACATCTGCTGAGCTTCTAAATGGGCCATGGAAGGAGTGAAACAGGGGACGCTCGAACACGCTTCCATCGAATGGTTAATGTTTGATGTGTCCTGCCATTTGACGTTATCACTGATGTACACTTGACAGACACGTGTGTGTGTATGTAGGAGCGTCGCCTGAGGCCTCGTCCTTGGTTCACTAGGTGCTCAGTGAGGAAGCAAATTCACAAATTCACATCTGTGCCCGTGGTTATGACCACGCAAGCCTGTCGCATCCTGAAGGCCTGCAACCGTTAACCAGTGAAAGCCCCGTCTTAAAATCCATGGAAATCAAATGCCGTCACATTTCGTTGACATCCGGGCTCGGACGTTTTGACTGTTTCTTAGGGCAAATAATTATAATAATAATAATAATAAGCGCAGGAAGGGATGCTCCAAAGTTGCACAGTATTAGCGTTAAAGTTATGCTCACATTCAAATAAGTGGTGTTGATATAAAAACTAACAGTATTTATATCGTTTTTACCTCTTGTAACCACAGCCACGTCCAAGTGATCTGAGGGCACAAAAAATGTGTACTTACATTTACGAGTCATTAAATCATGTTTAATTTGGACTTCTCTGTGCATGCTCTTTGAGGTGGTGACCATAGACCTCCATTATACGACTGACAGACAAGAACGGTTTGACCTAAAAATATCAAAACTGAAAATACTGTGGAAACAAAGACACCTACATCTTGGATGTCCTTGAGGTAAGATAAAACATACCAAAAATTAATTTCAAAGTGAACTATCCCTTTAATACGAGGTTTGTGGTAAGATGAGATAGAACTGACCTACAGTAAGAGACGGGAAAAAAATAGAAAACTGACATTTTTTTGAGTGCCACAAAAGAAAACACCTGTTTTCATTTTGTCACGTGTTGTCACGTCTGCCCTTCTTTTACAGCATCTGCATTTTCATCCATCTTGTGGATGTCCTGGGAACTAAGATTCACTTAAAGTAGGAACTGAATTGATTTTCCAACAGAATTGTTCTTTACACAGAATGTCACAGACTATAAAACGATGTCGTATGTCTTGCACACACCCAATCTATGTTAAATATGAGAGGTCAATTTGGTGAAAGGAAGCTCTTCACACGCAATTATACCTGGTGTTGAATTTCATTTTTAGCTCTGTGCATTTTTTCTCATGTAGACAACGTGTTAAGTAAAAATATAAGGATTATGTGAGTGTATATATTTAGCAAAACGTCCCTTTCTGTAGTTATTTTTCTAGCTAATTAACGAGTTTATGAGCATTGAATGGCTTTTCTGGGATAAATTTGATGTGACAGGATTGTTCTCAAACTGTTTTACACAAGCTCTTTCCAAGGGCGAAATTCTGATTGAGCGATCTGTCAGGCCACATTAAGCACCAAAACTACATTTATTGCTTGTATTTCATGATAAAATTGACAGAATTTGAAAGCTGAATGTTTGTTAATTGTTTACTTAAATTAACAAACATTAAAGGTGACAATTAAGTACAAATCTTAGTGCGATTATGGAGAGCTGAGCTACAAATAATGTGAAGTTCAGGCAGTATCCCGCCCTCACACGTGCAGAAACGTTTAGTACAGTTTACACCAGAACAACTCATTAGACATGTAGAGATTAAATTTGAAGCTCCAATCTCCTCCCGAAAATCCCCCAAAAAAGTCTGTTGGTGCCTCAGTGACTCCTTCGTTTAGAGAAGCTGTCAATCACAGCTGTCAATCATGACGTCACATTCCTGTTTTTATTGCACCAAATAACTAACTAAGACCAAACCCATTTAAAAAACGAACAATTAAACTTACATCAGCGTGATAAACACAACCTAAAAAATTACAGTGACACAGAAACACGCACTGAACTCCAGGCTGCTCCAGAGGGACTGGCTATGCAATTAGCATTCTGTCCCTTTCCTTTACAAGAAACTGACTGCTAAATGACAACTAATCTAAATTCGAATGAATACCTAAAGAATTTCTCTCAGACTGTTTTAATGGAGGCAATATTCCTCGTCTGAGCTTGTCCGGCAGAGATTAATGCACAAGAGTTAATTGCTGTATATGTCAATGGAACCCAGAATGAAGGTGAGTGAAAAACTTTATAAAAGATGGTCTAGTGATTTTTCACCAAAAACAAAATTGGGAGGATAGAGACAAGGGAAAAGAGCTGAAAATGTATATTGAGTGTATTTCCATTTATAATTTTTAGTTTTTTTAGTTAGTTTAGTTTTAGTTGAGTTTTTTTCAACTGTTTACACACAAAATCCTTACTTGTCACACAATTCCTGAAACCTGACACTAAAACACCATAACCACACACCAAATCTGCAAAACCACACAGCAATTCTTGGCCTTCGACTCGGTTTTTAATTTCATATAACACTTTTTGCAAACCGCAACACACAATTCTCTATGTAACACACAAATATCTAACAGGAAGTATCTTGATTTCCTTTTTCAAACATCATCAATTGAATGCCTTTCAGTGTTCTTGGATTTATGATCAGCTTTTTAGTCAAAGTTAGAGTTTGTTTATCATGACACAGAACTGAGTAACACGGATTAATGTCCGTATTCATTCATTCGTTTCGTGAAATTAAATGTTTATGAGATATTCAAAGATTTGAGCAATTAACAGCCATTACCATTTACTTTTTTTGTTTAACGATTCAATCAATATCATTTTAGACAGAACTGTTAAACGGAGACAGTAACTATGACGGAGAATAGAGAGCCTAAGTCCCTCCCCTTCCGGTCGACCACCATGGGACCTTATTTTGGAAAAATATTGTATGGTAGTCAATGGCGAGAGACAACAAATATTTTGATCTCGTTTGAATTGTGCCCTGAATTACACATATGATGTTTGTCAATTTAAAAGATACATTTTAAAGTAAAGAAAGTCGCAGTTTGATGTAAAACCGTTGAGGTATAAGACTGTGAAAATACGTAATTACAAAGACTACAAACCCCAAAGGCGCACATTTTCCCTCAATGAATGAAGCTAACTTTGCTGAGGCTAATGTCTGTCATTGTTTCTACAGTCTTACGTTATAATCGTAACGTAACGCCGTCATGCCTGAGTGTTTTGTACCAGACTGCACACACACGAGCAGCGGATCTCACTCGTTGTTTCGCTTCCCGGGAGATGTAGTTCATAGAGCGATTTTCACATAAAACTAAATGTTACTCTTCTGTTTTATGACAAACTGCGACGTTTTTGATTTTCAGAATTATCTTTTAAATTGACAAACATCATATGTGTAATTGAGGGCACAGTTCAGACGGAATAAAAAGATAAGTCGTCTCTCGCCATTGACTACCATTCATATTTTTTCCGAAATAAGGTCCCATGAGCCGGAAGCGGAGGGGCGGGACTTAGGCTCTCTATGGGAGCACTGTTTGGGCAGGCGCTGGCGTTCTTAGCATTGTCAAAATAAAAGTCCCACTTCTGACACATCATCCAAAAAGAAAAAAAAAACAATATAAAAAATTTGGGCAATTTATGCCAAATATCGGACGATATGTCATCATTGGCTATATATTAGTCAACCGCTACTTTAAATATTGACAGGTCTTTCCCTTTTCTAAAAAACAAAAAAAAAACAAAAAAACAAAAAAACAAAGCACTATTTTAAATTTTTTTGTCTATGCAAAGCATCCTAGGAATTTTTTTCAAATTAAAGACAAGTTCATTGTTATCACAATATTTATTTTATTTTTTTTAATTAACGCAGACATTTTAGATAAAAGTTGGGGTAATAATCTCCTGAATTCCTTTAAAAGTGTGTCTTTCTCACTTTCTCTCTCTACTTCACCGTGGCCTTGGCACTCAGCGCTGGCATTAGGATCTCAGTGCCAGCTGGTGTGTGTGGGTTTCGATTCCCTGTGTGGAGGCTTTGTGTTAAAGGAACATCATGTGTGACATCAGCGCAGTAAAAGCACAGCCCTGATGAAACCTGTTCTGACTGCACCTGAGCCTGGGGGTGGAGAAGTCACAGTCTGACCGGCCCAGCGCACTCACACGGAACATGTTCAGAGATTTTCTGCCATCGCAAATTACTGGCTGTTATTTTCTGGCCACAGAACCAGCGGACATCAGACCCACTTTGCACAATTAAAATCACCGTTGTATTGATTTTTATTTCAAGGTACACCAATAGATTTTCTGTTTGTTCCACTGTAAAAAACCCATGCACAACAATTTAAAAAAACCAAAAAGTTTTTTTTTTCTTGTTGAGGAAATTGCACTAAACAAGAATACTTAATTGAACAATGTTTTGCAAGTTCCCAGCATGCATTCGAGCTTGAAATAATGATGTGGTGACTATTATTAAAACGTTTTTACAAGCTTAATTTATGCTGCCGTTGTCACCGTTAGTTAGACGTCGGATTAATCCGATTAATATTTTTGAGATTTGTGCATCTCATCGAAACTTAGAGATTTAAAATATTTTGTCATGTCATGAAGTGGGCTTTGAAAATCAAATATGATGAAATAACGAGGTTTGTAGCCAGTTGCATTGCTAAATACTAAACCATCTTAAGGTGCCTTAAGCATTTGATGTTAAGTTTTCAGTTGTTAGTTGAGTTAAATTACAAAGTTGACCGTAATTTTTTTTTATTTTAAGTCAGATCAACATTTTCCAGTACCGATATGAGAGTGATCTTGGACTTCATACTGATGCTTGTCAGCAATGCATTTTTGTTTAGTAGCTTTGTCAAAATGCATTAACGCACACGTTCTAACCTATCAAAACTGAGCATTCAGATATGACATTTTTTTTCCATTTTATTGTTGAATTTGAGTAAAATGCTTCAGAGCTCACACATTTAAGCAAAGACCCACACCACTAAACAATCCTGCCATAAATGTTCCATAAAATTAGCATTATGCAGATAATCAACAGTGTTTCATCACCAGGGTGCAAAAATGCGTGATCGTGGCATAATTTTATGCATAGTAAGATTGTTGCGGTGATCATTTACACGAGACAAGAAACTTGTCATTAAAGTAAAGTGAGGTATATAATCTGTCATTAGACTCTAATTATCCCATCCTGCAGTTTGTGCAGCTGTCATCCGTGTGCAGATAAATGTATTCTCTCAGTTCAGAGAATTACAGCATTTATTATTCAGCCACAGCCATTATCACCCCAATCAAGACCACATTTATCAGTGGGAGGCTGAACACAATATAAATGCCACGCACTTCCACACGGTCACATGTGCACACACACACACACACACACACACACACGTTAATCACATGTATGGACATATGCGTGTTAATGGTTTCAGCTCTTCTGAGAGTGTGTGAGATGAGAGAGAGACTCACTGTCGGGCATCCGCCATCATTCTGGTCCTCCAGGAATCCAATTCTGCAGAGCGCCTTATCGTTCTTCAGCCAGTACTCCGACGAATCCAGAACACTGTTGCTGCACAAAACCTGACACAAACACACACTTTTATCAGACCGACAACACTTCAAAACGTCCATACATCCATTTCATCCACCTTTTTGAAAATACCATTCAAGCATTTTGTGAAGTTCACATGTGTGATTGGATTTTGCCAAGAAAGATATCTGATGTCATGATCACACACTTCATGTCAGTGTGTCATGTTTTGACACCGTCACCCGTGGCTTGCTTAGTTGGGTACACTTAACATTCAACTATATTATTGATCTGACTGCATTGACACCATTTCAAAAGACATTTTTTTAGCACACTGAACAGCTGCCGAAATGGGTCATTTTCCTGTTATTGCTGTAAAGCTGCTTTGAAACAATCTGTATTGTATAAAACGCTAGAAAAAAGCCAACTTGACCTGGAAATGTTTGGCATGGCTTTTGCATGTATTAGGTTTTGCATGCATTAGATTTATGATGAGGTTTTCTGTTTTATTTTAAATTCATACCCAAATGTACAATTCAAAATTATAGAGGACTAGAAGTAGCATTATAAAGAAAAATGTCAGTCAATTACAGTAAATGCACCCAAAACATGTTAATTTAAAAAAATGGGTAAAATTGACAAATAAACATTTTATTAAATTTTATTATTTTATGATAAAAATAATAATTAAGTTTTTAATTGAATTTTTTTTTTAATTTTTCAAGTTGACATAGTCGAAAGCATGTTTAAAATATTAGTTCAATGTTAACTTTAACAACTCATTTAAATTGCATTTAACACATTTTTTTAATAGATTTTCTTTATCCATTTGCCAACTGCGTTTCTTCATCTTCTTGTCAACTGTGTTAAGAAATGCCATTGGACAGTTCACACGCATCAAATGAACCAAATTTAAAGACCTGACTTCTTGATGTACAATCACCAGCTAAGAAAAATGGTGATTATTATTTATTGCAATATTTGACTACATTTTTAAACATGTTTTAAATTTTATATCATCATGCCCTGAAGAAGGCTCCATGCCGCTACACTCTTAGAAGAAAAGGTTCTATATAGAACCTTAAAAGGTTCTATCAGCGCTACGTATTTGGAACCCCTAAATGTTCTATAAAAAAGGGTTCCTCTGGGTTCTATACACTCTAAAAAATGCTGGGTTGTTTTAACCCAATTTTGGGTCAAATATGGACAAACCCGAAATGTTGGGTTAAAAATGTAATGTAAAAATTTAACCCAACGGCTGGGTTAGTCCATATTTGACCCAAAGTTGGGTTAAAACAACCCAGCATTTTTTAGAGTGTATAGAATACTTGGCCAATAGAACCTTTTACCAAAAAATGGTTCTATATAGAACCATTTTGAAGTTCCATATATGAAGCGGGGGATGGAACCATTTCTGGTTCTAAATAGAACCATTTCTTCTAAGAGTGCCACATGGGCATTTTAAATTTGTCCGTTATTACATGTCATTTTTGTAAAAAAGACATTTTAATTAAGGAGTGCCTCGGTTATCAGATAATTCTTTCTCTAAGCGGTCTCTTAAATATTATAATAAATAATAAAAGCAATGCATTCGTTCATTTGAAAAAGTGCTTTACTTTTGGGGATTTTTCATTTTAAACTATTGATTTCTTCATTTTATTTCGAAGTGGCACACCCAGTCCTCGGTTTAAATCCTTCGGCACGATGATAAAGTGTTCGTTTAAGTAAGAAGCCCTTCTGGGAGTGTTCAGGACACATTAGCGTTCCCACCATTACCACCTCTGAATGCGCTTTGAGTTTCTGAAAGTCTTTACACCAGTATTCACCTATTCACTGACCGGATTACTGATAAAACCTTAAGTACAATGGTGCCATACTGAACAAATTCCCCAAATATTTTACAAAAACAAACAAACAAGCAACAAACTACATTTTGTGAGCAGTAAAGAATAGGCTTCATGCTGAATGTCACATGAATGTCACATCACATCTGCTAGTCAGAGAAAGTGTTCACAGCAGTATGAACTGATATATACATTTACTTTTAATAT
Source organism: Pimephales promelas (assembly GCF_016745375.1). The sequence continues at coordinate 3,622,268 of NW_024121499.1, read as the reverse complement.
GCTCGCCTGATATATTTATCAAATATATGATAATACATATCAGTCATGCTGTCGCTGGTGTGTAACATACCAGCTTTACAGTCAATAATCCACATCAGTAATGGATTATTATTGATTATTAATGAAATGTTGAGTGTGTGGCACTTCAGTGAACTGTGCTGCTTAATACTGCGCAACGCCAATGTACGTATATGTGCAGGTCATGTGTTCAACTTATTTCATTAAAGCACAAAACGTAATAAGGTTTGATACAAAATGTAAATGCAAACTGAAAATGTTTGCTATTAGATAAATAAATATAGACCTCTAATAGAATTAGCACTACTACTGGTACGTTAAACAAACACAAACCCTCTCTGTTAGTGTGTAACCTTCAGTCTGAGTCATTATCAGTGGGGCTAAGTAAGCATTGATTATCTGAGTGTGTATTTAAGGAGTAAACACATATCCCTGTGTGTGTGTGTGACAGTGCATGCGTTTACTTTGTTTAATTGGAGTTTGTGGGTGTTTGTATCTGTGTTTTTATGTGTGAGCACATGTGTGTGTTTTCTTTGCCCTTGCTGTGTGTGCCATCTGTACCGACTGTTTTCCTGGCAGAGACGACCATATGACAGGGTCGCTGGGACAGTTGCGTCATGGTTCAACGATGAAAGAGCTAATATGCCGTTACATGAAAGATAACCTCCGGCAGATGGGTAATCATTAGAACACTTGGGATAAGTGTGCAAGAGATTAATGAGTATTTCATTTAGAAATGGAGAAGTTAATCAATCGTCAGGCCACATTAAATGACCAGTCACAGCAATCCTTCCTCGTAGTTGCGCAGTCTGTTTCGTATAGAAATGCATGGAAAGCCAAACACTCACAAAAGTGAGATAAAGCTGAATGTTTTTTTCAATATTGTGTTTTTCTTCAATAAGTTGGTATAAGTAACCAGCGCAATCAAGCCAAAGCCCAAAAGAAATCTTTACTGTGACCAAAATAACTTAAATATTATACTTAAAAAACATAAATATTATTTAATTAAGTATATTTTATTATTATATTATTATGATGTATATGTATTAATAACAATAATACCATAATGAAATAATGAATAATAATGAAAGACAATCACTCTACAATAAAATGCATTTAATATTATTAACATACAGTTAATACTATTAATTATAAACTGTTAATACCATTAATTATTTTTATATTAATACCTATAATAACATAATAATGCTCATTACTTCAACTATACTACTAAAAATTATATATATATATATATATATATATATATATATATATATAGCACACTACATGAATAAAACAAAATATTAATTATTTAATAATAATATCAACAATAATAATTTTATAATTTATTATTATTCAATAATATCTATCTATCTATCTATCTATCTATCTATCTATCTATCTATCTATCTATCTATCTATCTATCTATCTATCTATCTATCTATCTATCTATCTATCTATCTATCTATCCTACTAAAAATAATATATATATATATATATATATATATATTTAGCACACTAAACGAATAAAACAAAAATATTCATTATTTAATAATAATATCGATAATATTAATTTTTTATAATTTATTATTATTTAATATCTATCTATCTACAGTATCTATCTATCTATCTATCTATCTATGTCAGAACAAATATAAATAAATAAATAAATAAATAACTATTACAATCAATACTACATAGAGGACATTGGAGACTTAAAAGTAAAAATAAGCTGTATCATTATCAGTCATAAAGAATAACAATGTTCAATATCTATGATACAAGACAATAATTACTAATAAAATTCTTTAAAAAAAAACCCCACGTCAAACAGGGTCCCGAACGCTGTTCTCATCAATAATGACCAGTTACAGCTCCCATGAGAGCTACAAAAATGATTAGTACAGTGTCACGCTAATGTAACTCCCTCTTCTCCTGATCCTGGATCTTCTCCCATGGGAACACTTTCCTTTAGCGCCAACCCACTAATAAAGCGCCTGGCTGACTGAGACAAAGAGCTAAAAGACAAGGGAGATATTGGGCTAATCACGCTGCTTGTTCTGCCACACACTCTCTCTCTCTCTCTCTCACTGGCAGAACGTCAGCTAATGTAACCTGACTTGTAGTGCAGCTGCCTACAGAGTAAAAAGTGCTGATGGCAAGAAGCCAAAGTCCTGTTCCCTGGACAGGTGGAAGCAGTCAGCCAATCAGCACGCTTCAAGTTAATCACACTGTGATTGGAGCAAGCGGTTCTTGCTAGTGTTCAAGTACAAGAGCTCACCTGGTGAGTATGGTGTGGTGCCTTGGGCCAAAACCGACTGAACGCCAGCTAAACAGCTTTCACATTGATGGAAGTGTTTGCGCTCTGTACTTGCATTCGTGTGTGTTTCAGGTCTTAAAAATGGGATGATGTGGCACACACACATACCTTTTTGCAGGCGGAGACAGAGGACCCAAGGGTGCTGTCAGATTTGACTTCCTGTGTGTCCGCGGACTCCGACCCCTCAAACATGGCAGATGATTGGAAATTACTGTGGAAAAAGAGAGAGACAACAACTGAATCCACAATCACTTCAATACAATACAAGTGTCCATCCACTTTCTCTGTGGCGTTGCTTCTGGAAAAATCTTTCCCATTCATTTCTCCAATAAGGATTTAATATATATATATATATATATATATATATATATATATATATATATACAGTATATATATTAAGCGTTATAAGGATTGAACCAAACTACGAGGTGAATCAGAACATTAAAGAAAACATTATTTGAAAATCAGACAAACAGACAAAAGGTACAAGACAAGTTTTTGGGAGAGAAAGAACTACAATCCCATGAAGCACTGCAAATGACATGGTTGAATTGAAACTGATGGAGAACTATAAAACGAATTGTTTAAAGTTGTGAATTTATAGAAACAATATATTTGTTAGGTTTATTCCAAAAGATGCATAAATAAACAAACATGTAAGTATTTTGACAGCATCGACTAGTCATATGTAGTGCTTCATGGGAGTGTGTCAGAGTTTTATTCGCTGACTGTAGCTCGCTTCTTTGCACGAAGAATGATATGACGAAACGAGTTTGTCCATTTAGGGCTACTGTAGAAACATCTTGGCGCAAAATGGCTATTTCAATATAACCTGTGGTGTATGTAGATGTAAAAGGCTCATTCTAAGGTAATAAAAACATAACGGTTCATTATGTTTGGTCTTTATACATCACTGAAAACACAGTTATTGCATTTCTGTCAACAGATCCTCCTAAATATGACACAATGCACCTTTAAAGGCAAGTTATTGCTAAAAATCTATTTCTGGGAGAACCTGACTCTTGCACTAACAACTGTCTTATTTTCCTCTTACTATAAAATATTAAGTCTGAAGAAGTGCTAGAATGGTATTGCATTCACTTGAAGAAAAAAAAATCTACTCTGTTTTTCTGAATGAACGAGTTAATTATCTCAGAATTACGAGACAATTTTTCATGGGAAAAAAGTTTTTGCTCTGTTTTTCTGAATTAATGACTTGATTATCTCAAAAACTTTATCTGAAATGTATCTGATTATCAGAAAAAAAATGTTTTTCAAGAAAAATGTATCTCTTAATTCTGAGATAATTAACTCTTTAATTCAGAAAAACAACAAGACTTTTTTTCCGCTAATTAACTCGTTAATTAACTCGTTAATTCAGGTAAAGAGTAAAAAAAAAATTCCATGAAAAATTATCTCATAATTCTGAGATAATTAACTTGTTAATTCAAAAACAGTTTTCAATGAAAAATGATCTCATAATTCTGAGATAATTAACTCGTTAATTCAGAAAAACAGAGTAAAAACTTATTTCTATGAAAAATGATCTTGTAATTCTGAGATGATTAACTTGTTAATTCAGAAAAAAAGAGCAAACACTTTTTTCCATGAAAAATTATCCCGTAATTCGGAGATAATTAACTCGTTAATTCAAAAAAACAAAGCAAAAACTGTTTTCCATGAAAAATTATCTCATAATTCTGAGATAATTAACTCGTTAATTCAGAAAAACAGAGTAAAAACAGTTTTCCATGAAAAATGATCTCGTAATTCTGAGATAATTAACTCGTTAATTAAAAAAAACAGAGCAAAAACAGTTTTCCATGAAAAATTATCTCGTAATTCTGAGATAATTAACTCGTTAATTCAGAAAAACGGAGTAAAAACTTTTTTCCATGAAAAATGATCTCGTAATTCTGAGATAATTAACTCGTTAATTCAGAAAAACGGAGTAAAAACTTTTTTCCATGAAAAATTATCTCGTAATTCTGAGATAATTAACTCGTTAATTAAAAAAAGAGTAAAAACTTTTTTCCACGAAAAATGATCTCGTAATTCTGAGATAATTAACAGAGTAGATTTTGTTTCCTGTGAATGCAATGTGAATGCAATACACTTCCGTAAGAATAGGTTAGCAACTTTTAGAAATCGGAAGTTTAGAAGTCGGAATAAAACAAAGCTCCCTCTCACATGGCATTTGCCGATAATGGCACAATGAAAAGAGACAATGAGAGTGGGAATAGAAAAGAAAATAACATGGACAATTTAATTAAGTTTGTTCAGATTAATTGGCTCTGGGGGCACACTGAGAGAGGATGAAACAGTCAATCCTCTGAGGTGACAGAAGTACAGCATTACCCAGATCATAGAGTGTGCAGTGATGTTCTTCTGCTCCAGAACATTTCAATTTCAGCTCCTCCATATTCCCCCTCAACACAGCCAAATTAGCCTCTTTTGTTTATATTATAAATATTCATATTTTCCCAGCGGAATGTTTGTGCACAGAACAAAAAAGCACCATAAAAGGATCATTAATCGATCTGATCATTACATTAAATAATCATCTCATGTGATCAAAGCCAAGTTGAAAAACACGTGGGAGCCACAGGATTTAAGACCTGGAATATAGTTTTACTACATAAAGGTATCTAATAGCATCAGTGGGGACTTTTACTGTGTGACCTTTTCTGTCCAGTGTTTTTTCGGCCCTGATGGCCACGGGTTCTTCTGACCTGTGTGCAAAATTTCAAGAGTTTGAGCACGTTAAGGGCCCCAAAAGTGGCAAAAACCTTGAAAAAAATAATAGTAATAAAATATAGCTGCGAGCATCGATTATGGGCCCAAACCAGTGGCATCAACATACATTTCCACCCAGTCAAAATAAAATAATAGGGGGTGAAAATGACATGACAATAAATGACCCTTGTGACAATAAATGACCCTTGTGACAATAAATGGCCCGTGTTTTTTTTTGTTTATGTTTTTTAAAGATACTCTGAAGTCCTCAGAGGACAAAAACAGCAATATCAAAAAACTGTCACAAAAATTTGAAGCTTTCGAAAACAGACTTAAGTTTGGAAACATTTTAAGTTATAGAGGTTTAAGCTTATGAAAATGATTTATGAACATTCTTTTATATAAAATATATATTTAATAAAACATATTGAACTCAAAAAATCAAAGCCATAAATCTAAACAAGTTTGATATCTCAAAATATCAGCTTTCAGTAATATTTTGTTTGGGGCGCAGTACTATTTGAGCAAAGCTTCACTGGTGTACACAATGGTTGGATGTGTGATTCGCAGTAGTGTTTCTCTCTCAAATATTACAATAATTATATCAATTATTAAATACAAGTTAAAATAAAATTATTAAATATGATAAAAAATGTATTGCACACATACAAATCACACTCTGACATCCATATGAACACCCCACACAATTATAGCTGCATCATTTATCCAATATGCAGAAGCAGAAAAAAGAAATAAAGTGAGTATTTTCTTAATAGGCCAAACATGAGAAAATGGCACCATCTGGAAAAAAATTGTTTTGAAAAATAAAAAAAGTATACATTTTAAGTTGACCATGTCAACAGACTGAAATCCTGTTGATTTTTGCAGTATTTTATAGATAAATGGCCATGGGATTAAAAATAAAAATTTTGTCCTAAAGTCCTGAGTGAAACTGTTTTGTGTACGTCAAAATAGATTTACAGTATAAAAGGAAATGGGGGTGAAATTATAAAATTCCAATAAAAATGCACTCTTGTTGTGCCAAAATCTATGCAGTTGTCATTAACAGGCAAAATGGTCAAAAAAACTAAACTGAAAAACATAAAAATGTCCATAAGGTTGCACAAGGGTTAAATGACGAACTGTTGTCAATGGCCCAGTTTCACAGAATTATGCCAGGATTAAGCCTTACTAAAGAGGATATTAAGTATCTCTCATAAATATACATTAGAAAATAAAAAAACATTGCTGATGTGCTTCTTGAGACAAAACAATGGCATAATGTAGCCCTCAAATCGTATTCACTTTATAGCCCTTAATCGTGTAATTGTGGACAAATGTGGGCACAGAGGACTCAGGTGTGATCCTAATTTTTATTTATTATAAATGTTATATCACTGTCTTCGATAAAGTTTTGTCTATCCATTATCCGTTTTTTTTTTTTTTAAATTTTGGGGGTATTTTTGAATGTATTTACTTGAAAAAGTAGCATAGTTTTCTGTGCAAATTATGCTTATTTTTATGTTTTATTTTTTCAAATTTTTTAACTACATTAAAATATCATTCCAATAAGTTTTTTAGAGCTAAAACCTAAAGATGTAGTGACTTTGTTGTCACCTGGTGTCTTATTTTGCCTTATTTTAGAGTGCTCTAAATTACAGTTTTCCCCATTCATTTCTATGGGTGCCCATTTTTGACTGAAATACAAGATTTCACACACTTAACAATGTAGAATTGAGTCAAAAAAATTGTGTGTGTTCTGGCAAACTTAGGAAAAGTAGCCAAGTATTGTACTGCTCAGATCAAGGGAAATATTTTTTAAAAATAAATCAAAACTATTTTGCCCAGAATACGGTTTTAGGGTTAAGATATATCAGTGCAAGTTGCTTTCAGCTCAAACATACATTTTAGTCTGAGACTTGGTTAAGCCATGTCTGTGGAACTGGGAGAAAATGAACTAATTGTGAAATGTGAACTAAATGCGAGTCAAAACACGTGAGCTATTCTTTATTTTCTATAATAAAATCTTTAAACACCATCTAGCGCCTTCCGAAATAGACCGCTAAACATATTATCGATGTTCAAAAGGACTTTTTACAAAATCAATGACCTCAATGACTAGTCGACCTTGAGGAAGCCCTGTGTAAGAAAGCCGGTTTCAGGGAGCGTTCAGACATATTCTTGCGATCAAACACTAGTGCAACGCAATGGAAAAAAGCACAGACGACAAGTGTTTTTCAATGTCTGGACTGGATTGAAATTGACATGGTGTGATTTGAAACACAACCCTCGTGGAAGGATGTTCAAAAGAACAGCTTGAAGATGTGACGTGTGTGACATGACGTCTTTCACATTTCAGAGAGGGTTATATACCGCGAAAGCTCAAACACAACATGCTGTGAGTACGAAATTAGAACAGAAATATAAACCAGTAACTAGAATACCATTGTGACTTATCATCTGTGTGTGTGTGGTTTTGTTCCTCTTTATTTCAAGCCCTTGTTTTTCACCCTTGAGGAAATACTCGTTCGACCGGGCTTTCGTCAAAGTCATAAAGGTTAGTTAACAAATGACATAAGCTCTCCTTTCAGGACGGCAAACACTTGAGCATCCGGAGGCTTTACTGCTTTGTTCTGAGGTTCTGTCAGCCTATATTCACCTGAAATGACTATGAATATCTTATGGCCCTGAATCGAGGATTACCCATGAGCCTTGAGGGACTCGTGAGGGATCAAAATAGCCTCAAACACAAGCTATTGTCTTGACACAATGTGTGGTTCAAGTGATGGATTTGAAAATGTGAGAAACGCACAGCACTTCAAATGTCTTCCATCAACACTCCGGGCTGCCAAGGCTGCCATGTTAATGATAAAACAGAGTTATTTTTTTAGTTATGTTCAGTTAATTTTAGATTAGCTCAGTAATCTCATCACTATGGTCAATAGTTGTTTGCTTCTGGCTATGTGACTAACAGTGTGTGTGACAAGCAATTTGTCTGTCCACACCAGACACAGACAAAATCAATCACAAATCACAGCCAATCAGAAGAGCATGTGGGCGGAGTCTCCCCAAGAGTACTGCTGTCTACACTGTATGTACTCAAATAAACATCAAATGATTTTAACATTTCTCAAAATCTGAACACAAGCACAATCTTTGCCATTGACTACTTGTTTTTTCACAGGTCTGAGGTAAATTATCCATCGTTGCTTTCATTATGGTGTCACCCAAAATTAATTTCAATTTTAGTATGTTACAAAACATACAAGTACGTAAGCTGATCATTGAGCTGTCAGTCATGATGTACCTGAAATAGAAACCATTGCAAAAATAAAAGTCCCCTGCGGCTTGTCGTGTATCACAGACGGTTGGGACAAAAACTCAGTTAAGCATGGAAGAGATAACCAACATCGCATTTGGTTAGGACACTGAGTCATCTACAATTTTTGCCATTGCTCATTTTCTCCCAAATCACTTAATGAAATATCCTGCGGGCTGCAGCAGGAATATATCTAACGCAAATGAAGCATCACAAGAGTTGTATGAATGAATTCCAAGTATATTCAGATGCCTAGTGAAGTTCTGCATCAAAGGTCGGCTTCAGTTCTGGAGCCAGTTGGTCACAGTTCATTTAGCCTAATGGTACGTCTGCATTTTCTCATTTATGAGCTGTTGTTTTTATGTAAACACATGCTAAACATTTGCATTCACATCTCTGAGTCTTTTGCAGAATCTTGACACGGCCTCTAAAACCGTTCTGCTTAAGTTAAAATAAGTTGAGCGCCATTTTACTTTCTGTGTTAACTGGCTCTTAGTGTGTTAGAGGGATAGTTCACTTTGAAATTAATTTTTGGAATGTTTTATCTTACCTCAAGGGCATCCAAGATGTAGGTGTCTTTGTTTCCGCAGTATTTTCAATTTTTACATTTTTAGGTCAAACTGTTCTTGTCTGTCAGTCATATAATGGAGGTCTATGGTCACCAAGTCCAAATTAAACATGATTTAATGACTCGTAAATGTAAGTACACATTGATGGCCTAAGACACGAAACGAGCGGTTTGTGTGTGAAAACGAACAGTATTTATATCGTTTTTACCTCTTGTAACCACAACCACGTCCAAGTGATCTGAGGGTCTGCGCAAGCGCTGGAAAGCACCGGAAGTGATCTCTCGCACGTGTACGTCACTCATTGTTTACACAGAGATTTCGGAAGTGTTACCTTTCACTGTGAAGATCAAAACATATACAGAAAATCGCAATGGAAGACGATTATGATATATCAAGAGACAACGTTGAATTTTTTACGCAACCGAGAGATCCCTTCCGGCGCAGACCGAAGCGCCCGCGCCCTCAGATCACTTGGACTGTGGTTACAAGAGGTAAAAACGATATAAATACTGTTCATTTTCTCACACAAACCGCTCGTTTCGTGTCTTAGGCCATTAATGTGTACTTACATTTACGAGTCATTAAATCATGTTTAATCTCGACTTCTCTGTGCATGCTCTTTGAGGTGGTGACCATAGACCTGCATTATATGACTGACAGACAAGAACGGTTTGACCTAAAAATATCAAAATTGAAACAACTGTGGAAGCAAAGACACCTACATCTTGGATGCCCTTGAGGTAAGCTAAAACATACCAAAAATTTATTTCAAAGTGAACTATCCCTCTAAGTTTGCCTCACTATTGATGTGTTAATTAAACAGCATGAGTCTTCGCACACATTATTTGTTTGGATGCACATACATATTTGTAATTATGACAACGTAAAGCAGCTAAAGAGACGGTCGACTTGAGTCGCATCCTCGTAGCTCAACCAGAAGTGATGATTTTAGCTAAATTTACAGTAAAACCATTCTTGTAACATTTGCAAAAGCACACTCGTCTGTGTAGCTCGTGTCAGATTGAACTCTCTTTCTCCTTTTAATGCAATTGTTTGACACAAAACCATAAATGCCATTTGACAGCCATCGGATGCACTTCTCTTGTGATTGCTTTGCAGCTCAATGAAAACAGAAGTTAAAAATCATCAAATGATCCCCGGAGGACATGCCTGATGAGTTTGGATGTGTCGTGGGCCTGAGCACACTGAATCTCTAGTCTTTATGGAAATCATGTCAATGGTTATGTGAAGGGTTGTTATTGTTTATCAACAAAAAAAAATGGAAACATTTTATAGCCTGAGGACAGTAATGGTGCTGAAACATGATAAACACTTTGCACATGATGACCTGTCAAAAGCGCATTCAATTTGTCAGTCAAAGCTTCGGCAAGTGATGCAAATATTGTTTTAAAGCCATGTTTACGCCACCAGCGAACTGAACTGAATTTTCAATGAGAGTTGCCCAGCTAACAGGGGTCATTCACAGAACTTTATAATTTCAAAGTTATGAGCCAGCGTTCTACCAGTAACGTAGATAGAATGTTTGTTCAAAGTTAACTTGTTTCAGAATGTTCAGAGAAAGTTCAAAAATAAACATTCCAATAATGTTTGCAAAATTACCAAATGAAATTGTTCCTTATACGTTCAGATAAGCAAGAAAAATAACTTAAAAACATGTAAATAATGTTTTAAACGTTCAGAGGAAATTTAAAAATAATGTTTTAACTTAATGAGAATGTAGTGAAACGTTTTAGGACATATTTCTGTTAGCTTTGATAAGCAAAATGAACAATAAATAAATGTAATTTCCCACATTTCTGAAACCATGCGCCCTCTTTCCAAAACCCAAGACTTAAATATAGTATGCCAAGGAACCTGAACATCTAAAATGATTACCAGGCAGTAAACCTCTCTGATTGGCTAACATGGGCAGTCCGCTCACCTGACCCTTTTTCTGTTTACAAATCTGTTTATTTAATGCAGTTTTAAGTCCGATAATTCGGCCATTGTACTACTATAATATTTTAAATCTAAAAAAAAAAATATTCGACGATACATATCTGTCCAGAAAAGCTATATATTACAGACAATTTGTTAATTAACATTTCCGAGATGTGTTTGGCGCATTTGTGCTCTCCGCGCGCGCGTGACACAACTCGTAGCGTGACTGTACTTTATTTTTCTTTCAGACTGTTCCCTCAAACAATCTTTAATTTCATGTTGTTAATGAACTTTAAGATTGTAATGACACTTCGTATTAAATTCATTTCGCTGTCATGGTTTTAAAATGATGCTGTTGACCGTTCAGGTCAGAGACTGAGGTGAAAGGAGAACCGCGCTTTTCACGCTTCTCACTTATTATCACAATGGTTTAAGATTGACAACCGAGCCCAGATATCCGTCACAGTAGTCTCAGCTGGTAATCCTTGTAGTTCGTCAGATATTTGGGAAAGCGGTGGGTCTGCTTGAGGGAAGAATGATAAAAATGACCGAGTTTCCCCACAGCCAGCGCGCGCGAACAGATGCGCAATAAATGCTGCGCGACGAGGAACCACCTGAGATAAATGGCTTGTTTTACAAAGACATTGAGCTATTTTATGTGCTTAATCGTCCTGAGACACGAGCATGAATTCTAGGCTACTATACAATACCTTTGACGTTTATTTTGGAGGATTGAGCAAACAGCTACAGCTGAATAAGCAGAATGGCGCTCAATCTGAATCTAAACAAACTCGACTCTTTAAGTCGAATGTATTTAAAAAGCAAACGAATTCACACCGCATATTGGAGCTTGTACACATTTTTCACTTTCTATAGCGAGTCCATGCACAATTATTGATTACTAATTTAAGTCTTTTATGTGTCGTTTACAAGTGAATCTGGTTCAACACCCAAAAATGTCAGACTATATTGCCAAGAAGCATATTAAAGGAGAGAATCGGACATAATGATGTATGTCATGTTAAGAACCGTGCGTCGTGCTCCACGATTTAAGATGAAAAGGTAAACATGCGCACACTTACCCCAATGTTTTCAGAAGGCACTGCTGAGCTTCTGTCACTCATCCAACAAAACATAAAAAACGAGCACTAAGGGTAGCTTTATACTCCTATATCCTGAGTGCCACGAAGCCAAAGCACTGTAGCGCGTGCCGGTCCCCCTGTCCCGAGCGCGAGCACATCACAGTCTGAATCTGTCAGTGCAGCGGAGGAATTTCCAGCGCTCGCGCAGCGCTCTGCTGTTGGTTAATATAGTGGCGCGCGGGAGCTGCGCACAGGCTGGACGGCAGCGCGTGCCAGAGACGGCTGGACCGGGCAAGCATAATCAAAACTCTATACGTCACTGCGGGTTCATTTCATAAACACAAAGCTGTAACGCGTCGGTGCTCATAATAAGACCAACTGTAAAAGGAAAATGAGGACATAACGATAGTTCACGAAATGCAGTTACACTGAATATGGAACATGTGCAGACTGATATCAGCAAATAGAAATTGGCATTATATAGCCCATATACACTCACCGGCCACTTTATTAGGTACACCTGTCCAACTGCTCGTTAACACTTAATTTCTAAGCAGCCAATCACATGGCGGCAACTCGGTGCATTTAGGCATGTAGACATGGTCAAGACAATCTCCTGCAGTTCAAACCGAGCATCAGTATGGGGAAGAAAGGTGATTTGAGTGACTTTGAACGTGGCATGATTGTTGGTGCCAGAAGGGCTGGTCTGAGTATTTCAGAAACTGCTAATCTACTGGGATTTTCACACACAACCATCTCTAGGGTTTACAGAGAATGGTCCGAAAAAGAAAAAAAAAATCCAGTGAGCGGCAGTTCTGTGGGCAGAAATGCCTTGTTGATGCCAGAGGTCAGAGGAGTGGCCAGACTGGTTCGAGCTGATAGAAGGGCAACAGTGACTCAAATAACCACCCGTTACAACCAAGGTGGGCAGAAGAGCATCTCTGAACGCACAGTACGTCGAACTTTGAGGCAGATGGGCTACAGCAGCAGAAGACCACACCGGGTGCCACTCCTTTCAGCTAAGAACAGGAAACTGAGGCTACAATTTGCACAAGCTCATCGAAATTGGACAATAGAAGATTGGAAAAACGTTGCCTGGTCTGATAAGTCTCGATTTCTGCTGCGACATTCGGATGGTAGGGTCAGAATTTGGCGTCTACAACATGAAAGCATGGATCCATCCTGCCTTGTATCAACGGTTCAGGCTGGTGGTGGTGGTGTCATGGTGTGGGGAATATTTTCTTGGCACTCTTTGGGCCCCTTGGTACCAATTGAGCATCGTTGCAACGCCACAGCCTACCTGAGTATTGTTGCTGACCATGTCCATCCCTTTATGACCACAATGTACCCAACTTCTGATGGCTACTTTCAGCAGGATAATGCGCCATGTCATAAAGCTGGAATCATCTCAGACTGGTTTCTTGAACATGACAATGAGTTCGCTGTACTCAAATGGCCTCCACAGTCACCAGATCTCAATCCAATAGAGCATCTTTGGGATGTGGTGGAACGGGACATTCGCATCATGGATGTGCAGCCGACAAATCTGCGGCAACTGTGTGATGCCATCATGTCAATATGGACCAAACTCCCTGAGGAATGCTTCCAGCACCTTGTTGAATCTATGCCACGAAGAATTGAGGCAGTTCTGAAGGCAAAAGGGGGTCCAACCCGTTACTAGCATGGGGTACCTAATAAAGTGGCCAGTGAGTGTATATACAGGCTATTACTAGACATCCAAGATAGGACAGACAGACAGATAGACAGATATAGATGGATACCCCGACAGCAAAATATCCGGCCCAGCCCACATCTGGTCTGTGTGGAATCCATGTGTACCGGATGTGGGTCGACACTATTTGTCTGTCTGTCTGTCTGTCTGTCTGTCTATCTATCGATCTAAAAAAGGTACGAAAGCTGTCACTGGGGGCTGTACCTTTTCAAAAGGTAAACCTTTGTCCATTTTAGGTGCTATTATGTACAATTTAGGTGCTAATATGTACCCTTAAGGTACAAAAGTGTACCTACCTATCTATCTATCTATCTATCTATCTATCTATCTATCTATCTATCTATCTATCTATCTATCTATCTATCTATCTATCTATCTATCTATCTATCTATCTATCTATCTATCTATCTATCCATCCATCCATCCATCCATCCATCCATCCATCCATCCATCCATCCATCCATCCATCCATCCATCCATCCATCCATCCATCCATCCATCCATCCATCCATCCATCCATCCATCCATCCATCCATCCATCCAGATAGATAGATATTGTAATTGGTCAACATTTCTTTTGTTTTTCCAATTTCCTCTTTACTAATTACAAAAAAAAAAACTAAATATAATATGTAGTCACTAAATTAATATGAGGTCATACAAACTTTATGTAGGCTACAATAACACAGAAGTATCTGAAAAGTTTTGTTTCAAATCACTTTACATGAATTGTAATGTCACACCGCGGGACAGTGATGTACAGAAACTGCTTGAATTTTCGATTTTCATTTATGAAACCATCTTGGTATTAGCTTTCAGAAAATTGAGGGAAAATTGTCTGAGGGAGTGACTTCTCTCTTTCTCTATCCTGATCCTCATAACCAAGCACTAAATATATATCTATCATGACTTTTATATTTTGCTATTGGATTAAATGGGAACACAAAAATGATATTTGATACCATTATAGCTTTGCCCATCTATGATGACTTCCGCTTCCGAGAACCGTGCAAATAGAAGTTCAAAAGTGCAGCTCATCTCAAAAGAAGTGTTGTTTTTTCACACCCCATAATATATATTTCATTGATTTATCATGGAGAAAGGGAGAGAAAAGAGAAACTGCTGTCTGCATCTTATAGTGCATTATAGATGTAAAGACTAAACAAAACCCAACAGTGATTCCCTGTTTCCATTACAGATTCAGTGTCTTCAGTACGTCTCAATACACTGCAAAATATCCTCTTTTAACCTTCAGTCCCCAGTCAATGACATTAAAAGCTGCCTCTCTTTAGGGACGTGCATTAATGACATTACTTGTTCCAGTTTTATTGTGTAATATAAATGATGCAGAAGGCAGCAGATGTTTAATCACAGCCTCTCCTGACACTATTCTGAACACACGTTTCATTTGCTGACTGACAAGACTGTTATTGTCCAAACACTGATACGCGTCCGACGTCTCTCTCATCCGTCTGTCTGGACTCTCTCTGCATTATTCAGAGTCGTGCTGGGCTCGTGATGATGATTGACAGCTGTCACTGTGACTTTGATGACAGCAGAGAGCCGGCCTGAGGGTTATGGATATACAATCTTCCTCATTATGTTCTTGATCAATTTCTCTTTCTCATTACATAGAGATTTCAATCATAAGGGAGTAGGGATGCACTCATCTGATACTCGATCAGAAAATTCGATGCTCTGTGATATGGTTGTTACTATTTTAGGCTCAAAAAGGACAAAAAAAAAAACATAAATGAAGACTTCATATGCAAAAGTCCGTCTAAAGATTTTGTTTAATATTAACGTTTTTATCAGGCTCCTATGTATAGGTTTCAATCCAAGTACCGGCATTTCTGAATGGGCTGAAGGAGGGATTTAGTGAGTTTGAAGTGAGAGTATTTGATTTTTGCATTGGAGGTCTTCAAATGTTTTTGTGCACTATATTCCAGGTCTGTTGGCTCAGACCAGATTGTTTCCCTCGTGCACCGATGAGCTTTGGGAGCCCAACACCCTGTCGCTGGTTTGTGGTTTGTCCCTCCTAGGCAGCCCGTTCTCATCCCAAGACGTCATATAACTGACGCTTTTGACCATACGTCAACATCCAATGTTTTAGGGTACCCTTTAACGTCGTTTTAGAAGATGACGCTATCTAATCCTAACCCTACCCCAGACCTAAACGTACCCGCGTCATCTAACTGACGCTAAAGGTAAAGCGCCCTAGGATCGTCATACCTCAAGCCTGTTTTATGCTTCTGCGTCGAATCGACGGCGTACCCCCGCAGACACCTATCCGTCGACGCGAACCCCTCTCCGACCCCTCCGCCGTAGCTCGACGTGCACCTCCAAAAATTTGTAACTACGCGTCGAGGCGACGCAGACAGCAAGGGCTTTGATTGGTCAGATTAAACATAATTTCAGGAGTGTAGCTTTTCTGATTTCCCTCTCCTGTTATAGCGCTATTTTTAACATTTGCACCCTCGTTTTTTTAATTATAACACTCTTAAAGAAAGTAACGTTAAATAAAGAATTAAACTAAAAATAAACTGTTTTTTTATTTCATTGTTAATATATATGTCTATATTCTTTTCTTTCTTTCTCGCAATAAACTTCAATCAATCAATAAATCAACGTTTGTTTTGAAACACAGTTTGTTGTTTATTTTCAATACAATGTTCACGGTTACATCATTGATAATACAGTACTAACCAAGTCTGCCACGGGACACATTATCCTGCCATAGCACAGTTCCATGTGGAGACTGAAAAAAATCCTTCAAGTCATTCCGAACAGGTATCGTTATGGCAGCTCGGGTGGAACCTTTATTTTACTGTCTATGGGTGGAACGGGCCCTGGACATCCGTGTTGATTCTGTGGGGATAAAGTTTTGTGTCGTCTTGTTATTCAACGTCGATTAGCTCCAGCTGGCAGCTGCAACAACATTATCTCTCTTTCGCTCGCGGCGCACGGAACCAAAGAGATTCGCGAACCCCCTAGCGTTCTGGCGGCGAAATGCACCGCGAAGCACCACAACCTCACGCAGAAGTATAAAACGGCCACGACGCCGTAGTAGTGACGACGTAGCTACGCCGTGGAGTTGACGCAGAAGCATAATGAGGCCTTTAGGGTGACCACCCGTCCCGCGTAGCGCGTACGTGCACAGCGTTTGAAGCCCAATTCATGCATCCTGCAAATTGAGACCGTGTCACGCATAATCAATGCTTGCTCAAAAAAAAATCCTCGAGACCCAGGCAGCCAAACGTTGTGCCTGAACACGTTCACGTTCATGAACTCGTTCATATTTTGGGTGAACTGAACGTATTGTTTTACTGCCTGTCCTGATGAACGTTACTGTGAACTCGTTCATTCTGGTGTCTGTGAACGCACGCTCTCTCAGTTTAACTTTGTTCAATAGGGTGCCAGATTTAGAGCCTTCCAGGCGAAAACCCGGCTAAAACTCACCGTAAACAGGGCTTAATATGTAGCGAAAAAACACCCAATCTGGCAACACAAGCCACCAGTGTCGCACCGCGGCCGCCGTCGACAAAGGCGTCGTATTATCATTTAAACGGATTTTATAACGAGGTTGGTGAGGATGGGAAAAATCTTACATTTCTGTGCAAACTTTGAACTGAACTAGTTCATTTTAAAATGAACTGAACTTTGAACTAGTTCATGTAGAAAGTGGACTTCCCCAACACTGGTTGCCACTCCCACGTGACCTGCTGACTCGGTTGTTGTCAACATTTTCATTTTCGTTCCGTGAACCTCTGGAGTTGTGAGTTTAAACTTTTTTTCGACTTTTTTTTAAGTTCCTGTGGTGTTGAGCAACTGTAATTCCCGTTAATCCTATAATTTTATATTATTATTTATTTAAAGTAAATAAATTATAATGAAAAATAAATTAAATTAAATCGTAAGTGGAAGTGCATCTGCAATTCATTGAATGTTCAAAATAATCTTTATTTAGAAAAAAAACACTCATTGGTTGGCCCATTCATGAGCATATATCAGCAATTACACATGTTTAGGGAATAGGGCATTATTAATATGCCATGTAAGGTGGTGTGTGCTAGAAATGGGTAAACCACTATCAGTGAGTCTGCCCGTGGGGTGGGGGCACCGCCGTGCCAAATAGTGTCCCACATTGTCCCTCAGAAACATACCCCTTGCTCCCCTTTGGGCTTATTAGCAGGTGGTCACCCTAGGTACCCTAAAACATTGATGTTGACGTATGGTCAAAAGCGTCAGTTAGATGACGTCTTGGGATGAGAATGTGTTGTCCTTGGATAATGTGTTGGTAAATTCTCACCAGACCTTGCCGTTTCAGAGATACCCTGACCCAGTCGCCTTCCCATTAAAATCTGGGCTTTATCAAAGTCGCTCAGTGGTATAGAGTGGTATCCCTATAAAAGGAGTATAGGGGTATCCCTATGAAGGAGGATGACTAGCAAAATAACACAGACGGCAAAAGAATACTAAACGGAAACCTCGGAAATTCAGTCAAGTCAGAGATGAGGAGCTTTTCCCCAAAACTAGAGACACGACTCCTGCGAGGAAGCCTGCTTTGATAAAAATAATAAAAGTGAAAACGAGAGCGCTATGGAAATCAGCCGAGACTGTACACACAGACAGATGAAAGAAACGCGTGATGAAGGAGGCGGACATGAGGAAGAGGAGACGTGACACAGACAGAGATATTTATGGGATACGGGCGGCATGACCCGCAGGCCCCCGGGGCTCTTGGGAAAGGGCAGGCCACGTGACGAGACTCGGATGCGTTTCCGAGCGCTCTTTCATGACGAGTGCGTACGCCAGGGGCCGCATTAGAGTTATGCAAATCAAATGCAAATTTCATGTGTCACTTTAATGATATGCTAACACCCCGGTGTTATCTAAATGCCGGAAAAAGACAGGAGTCTGTCATCTAATTGGGAGGGACGGGTACGAGTCAGGGCAAGGTGTTTTTACAGATGCTATCGTAATCAGTGTGTGTGTGTGTGTGTGGATTACGATACAGCTGTGCTGGAGAATGAAATTAAATCGACAATCATTTCCACCTAATCCCACAGTCAGATAAGCAGGCCTTTTATCTCATCATCAAAGACAAGTTCCTTTGTCAAGAGTACACACTCCAATCGGGCGAACTCTCCTGTGCCGAGTGATTGGAGGAGGCGCACAGGGTTCGACCCACGTGAGTGTAATTAGCGTTAATGGGATAGTTGATCAGTATAATTACTGAGGCTGCTGTTATTGTAATCGTGGGGATTTATAAGTGTGCACATCAGCTACCTCTCATGTTTCAGATGTTACGACCTGCATCGCTGATTATGATGATCGCACGCCGCAACCGGAGCGCAGGTTTCTTTCAGACGCGAGTGCATTTGTGGCCGCTGTTCTCGTGAGATCGTAAATATAACAAAGATTATTTGAAATGTTTTATAGAAAATAAAAATGATTTTCAAAGTTGTAAATGACATAAAGATTGTACACTTTAAAATCCATTTATTTAAAGTTGTAAATAAAAATGTGATGTTTTACAAGCAAAATACTACACTGTAAAAAAGTATTTGTAAAAGTTATAAATGAAACAATGATTATAGGAGAATGATTTACTGAAAAATAATGCACTGTTGTAAATAAAACCGTTACAAGTTTAATCAAAAGTTAATCAGAGATTATTTTAAAGAACTTTTTAATAGAAAATTTGTAAATAAAACCGTTAAACGTTTTACAAAAAAAAAACTATTTTAGTCGTTCTACTTTAAAGATTGTGTTTCCAGTGCTGCTGAGAGAGCGTCAGAGTCAGACCGGTAGTCTACAGTGAGTCTACTGAGCCAAGACCTCCTCTCTCCGAGCATCAGGCGTCCATCATGTCTGTCTGGCATGGCGAGTCTATATGTCATCCGACTGTCATCTTTATTCACTGTCCATTTTATCTGAGATTATGATCTTCTCTCCACCTATTTTTAACAGTCATTTTCACTTGACATTTCTCTCACAATTCCCAACATCCTCTGTCTCTCACTCAGAATGTGTTTCAGATTCTTTTACTATAATTATACTACAAGACGGACAGACAGACAGACAGACAGACAGACAGACAGACAGACAGACAGACAGACAGACAGACAGACAGACAGACAGACAGACAGACAGACAGACAGACAGACAGACAGACAGACAGACAGACAGACAGACAGACAGATAGATAGATAGATAGATAGATAGATAGATAGATAGATAGATAGATAGATAGATAGATAGATAGATAGATAGATCGATCCAGATTGCCAGATCCGGTCACGTTTCTGTAGTTCTAAAAAGACATAACAAAACTACAAATTTGATTTGCTTTACATCAAGCGTTGCAAGAGTCATTATTTTGTTTTTCTTTGTTTATGATGTCGCAATTCATCATTCTTTCATGAAATAATGCAACATACTCTACCTTGAGAGCGTGCGTGCGACAGTAGGCTGCGCAAGGCTAAATTATTTACGACAGAAGGTAATGGACAATTCCACTTCCAACCTGTAGGGCGACCGCAGAGGAAAAGGTGTTACTTGGCGTTGCTTTAATAGCAACATACACTCACCTAAAGGATTATTAGGAACACCATACTAATACTGTGTTTGACCCCCTTTCACCTTCAGAACTGCCTTAATTCTACGTGGCATTGATTCAACAAGGCACTGAAAGCATTCTTTAGAAATGTTGGCCTATATTGATAGGATAGCATCTTGCAGTTGATGGAGATTTGTGGGATGAACATCCAGGGCACGAAGCTCCCGTTCCACCACATCCCAAAGATGATCTATTGGGTTGAGATCTGGTGACTGTGGGGGCCATTTTAGTACAGTCAACTCATTGTCATGTTCAAGAAACCAATTTGAAATGATTCAAGCTTTGTGGCATGGTGCATTATCCTGCTGGAAGTAGCCATCAGAGGATGGGGACATGGTGGCCATAAAGGGATGGACATGGTCAGAAACAATGCTCAGGTAGGCCGTGGCATTTAAACGATGCCCAATTGGCACTAAGGGGCCTAAAGTGTGCCAAGAAAACATCCCCCACACCATTACACCACCACCAGCCTGCACAGTGGGAACAAGGCATTATGGATCCATGTTCTCATTCTGTTTACGCCAAATTCTGACTCTACCATCTGAATGTCTCAACAGAAATCGAGACTCATCAGACCAGGCGACATTTTTCCAGTCTTCAACTGTCCAATTTTGATGAGCTCTTGCAAATTGTCGCCTCTTTTTCCTATTTGTAGTGGAGATGAGTGGTACCCGGTGGGGTCTTCTGCTGTTGTAGCCCATCCGCCTCAAGGTTGTGTGTGTTGTGGCTTCACAAATGCTTTGCTGCATACCTCGGTTGTAACGAGTGGTTATTTCAGTCAAAGTTGCTCTTCTATCAGCTTGAATCAGTCGGCCCATTCTCCTCTGACCTCTAGCATCAACAAGGCATTTTCGCCCACAGGACTGCCGCATACTGGACGTTTTTCCCTTTTCACACCATTCTTTGTAAACCCTAGAAATGGTTGTGTGTGAAAATCCCAGTAACTGAGCAGATTGTGAAATACTCAGACACCAACAAACATTGCTTAAATCACCTTTCTTTCCCATTCTGACATTCAGTTTGGAGTTCAGGAGACTGTCTTGAGCAGGACCACACCCCTAAATGCATTGAAGCAACTGCCATGTGATTGGTTGATTAGATAATTGCATTAATGAGAAATTGAACAGGTGTTCCTAATAATCCTTTAAGTGAGTGTAAGTGTGAGAATGCAATGACCATTTTTTAGGTGAACTTTAAATCTGCACAGGCTGAAAATGAACAAGTGATAATATTTCTCCAACAACAATTTCCTTTTCAGACCACTGAATTCATGAAATTGAACCTCATTATTGTTAAGAAACGAACACCTTTTGTGTCCTTTATATATTTGTCTTATTTACATATCTCAATTCCTTCGTGTGTGTACACGTTTGTTTGTTCGTATGTGTGTTTTGCGTGTGTGTGTAGTCATGCAAACCAGAGGGATTACTCAGATTTGTAATTAGTCCAACGGATGCTTCAGACAACTTAATTATGCTCCGTAATTAACATGCAGACCAAATGGAATACCAGGTGTTTGGTCTCCACAATTCAATTAACGCTCCTTAATGCCAGTCGACCTGCATGGCAGGGCAATACATGCAACAATTATGGATCAGGATTAGAACTGAGACATAGCTGAGTGACATATCAGAGGACATTATCATATACAAAAGAGGCATAATTTACTGCTAATAATGGCACACAGAAGGCCAGAATCATTCCTGGAATATGGAAGCTGTTCTAATGATCTGTGGAAATGGGACTGAAATGCGCATCATTAGAACGAGACTAAAAACAAAGCCATGAGGCTGACACAACAGCGGGAGCGACGTTTGTGACATATGTCTTGTGTTTTCAAACCAAATCGTAACATTATCCTTAATTATACGCACTAAATCTCGTCTTAATTTTGTTCATTTTATATTCTAATAAATCTGGTTCTGCATCCAGCATCAATATTCATACATTTGAGACCAACGATTGTCTATCCATGTTTGCTTTTTTCATCTTTCACGTCTGTATTAATATAGTGAGTGAAATATACTGTAAATGCTTTACTGGCATGAAAACAGTGATGAGAAGCCAAGCCCTGTGGTCCTGCTGGCCAGCGTGAGAATGCACGAGATTACACTGGCACAGACTGCACACCCACACCTATATCAGTGTTGCACAGAAAGACACTGCAGAAGACCAATGAAAAAAATATTAAAGCACCACTATACTATTTTTTTTTTTTTTTTGGATATTACCTTTCATGCAGTGTGTAATATAGATGTTTATGAATGTAAAAGGTCTGAAAGTGCATGATAAATCTCAGTTTGGCTTAAAGGGTCACTCCACCCATTTGCATTAAGCTTTCGATTGTTAGAAACCCAGTCATACTATTGAATGGTCGTGCAACACTCTCTCATTTTCCCCTGAGACGAGAGAAATCTGCTTTTTACCTTTTTCATTTCCTCCTACAATGATCCAAAAATCATAATTTTATGTCATTGATGTGCGTTTTAACATTGCTAAGAAAATTCCCGCTCCTCTGTGAGAGATACGAGACTGGTGCGTCTCACAGATGTCACTCATCGGTAATTATGCATCCGGTTCTCCCGCGGCCCTCACTCGTCCCGCTCGCCACAGTAAACATGATGAATGGCGGTTGTAGAACGCAAAATCTGAATCCCGGACATTTTGAGGGGTTTTAAAACACATTTTCCGGCAGACTCATCACGGAGACTCACTAGTAGCCTAGACTTGTTGTTTAAATACTGCGCTCTGTTACCGGTAGGTGTGGCCTCCTAGGGCAGTGAAGCAAGTGCATTCTGGGAGTTGTTGTCTTTCATCCACATAAGCCAAAAATACATTTTCTGTCTTTTCTCAGTCTAGAAAGCTCCAAATTCAAAAATAATTTCCCATTTCTTCTACATAAATTACCCATTTTAAATACACATTCATCTTTCCAGAGGTGGAGTGACCCTTTATATTTGTTAATTTGCATCATGCATCTCCTTAACGCATCAACCTGACAGCAGACCTATGTGGGTTTGTAAGAAATCTCAAATTTGTTGGCGTCTACTTTGACCCTCAAACACTAGTTGTAGTTTAGTTTATGTTGTCAACATGTTGAGAAGACGCTCTTTTCTGCAAAGCTAAAGGAAATACACTTTGTATGCACTCCAAAGGATGAGGAATCACAACACTACATATCTTAAGACCAATTCGTAAGGATTCATACATTTTCATTACCAAATTCAGATATGGTAATGGGTGTTTCATTTCTGACCAATCAGAGCAGAGTAGGAAAGGACGGGTCTAGAGAAACCAGAGTCCTGTCCCAAGACATTTTTAGACATTGTGAGGAAAGAGCTGATGCTGCAATGTGTATTATGAGAAAATTAAAGTATTTTTTTGACCTTGGATGCATGCAAACTAGGTGACTCCAAAACAACAGGAACCTTTCAAACAAAATCAATCTTCAGGGTTTAGTCAACATGAATTAAAAATTGACCCTATTTTCTAAATGCACACTAATATGAATAATTAATCCATGCGTAGATTTTTGAGCTTGTCATGTTTAATAAAAATGTCATAATCTCCCAGTGAAAAGACAGACTGTACATAACTTTGAACTTGTAAATAAAACAAAGATTATTTTAGTGCACTGCAAGTCTTTCTTCTCCAAAATGCACATTTCATTTAATTTGTTATTGCTGTTACATTTGTAATTATTTGTGAAATGTACTAGCAATATCTGAGTGAAAATTGTTACAAAGTAAAAAATAGGTACAAAAGCGGGTGCCCTTTCCTAATATGTACACTTTACAGTAGGTGCTAATATACATCCTTTAAGGGGTGTACTGTCCCTTTTGATACCGAGAATATAGACCAATTTTTGTCAGATTTTTCCAATCTTTTGTACAAATTGTACATTCCTGTTCTCAAACAGCGGGTTTGCCATCGGATCAAATGTAGTTTGCACTGCCCCATGTCTCTCTCTGACGTAAGGAAATAAGGGAAATCAATGGAGTGTCCTCTACGGACGCCGCAGTGCTGAAGCAACTACATATATCTTTTAATGTGTCACATGTAGTGTCCTGGTGACTATTGCGGTGGCAAGTAACGGCTCTCACAAGAGCCATCCCAATGCAAAGCTTGCATTATATCGGGTTCGCAAATGAATCTGTGCAGCACAAACTGTTAAGGTCAGGCCGAAATGATTGGGGACCTTGTTAAAAATAAACTTCAGGCACTCTTGGCGAATGTTGGGATGCTCTGGAAGGATATGCAGTGTAGCTTGTGCAAAACACAATGAGGAACAGCATGCATTGGCAATTTAGTTGCTCCAGTGTTTAGGATCAACCCGATCAAACTAAATGTGTCTCTATAGCACGCAGTGTGTTTATCGTGCAATTTATACGCGAAAATGAGTTTTTACGTGCATAAGATATGCATGGGTTGGTTATGGATAGGTTTAGTAGTGGTGTGGGGTACGTGTGTATTTTTGCTAGGGTTGGGTATCGTTTGAATTTGAACAATTCTGATTCCGATTCAGATTCATTGTTTCGATTCCGGTTCCTAACGATTCTCGATTCAAATTCTTTTAAGAGGCAGGGTCAAAAAAGTTTAGCTCACCTTGCTAACCAATGGCCTTTCTGAAAGAAATAATCCTTTCTGAAGGAAATACTCCTGTAAAAATACTCCTCCTTTTGTCACAAATTTTGCATTTTGCCAAGATTTCGTTATTTTTAGAAAAGTGAAGCCACACTTTGGATCGCCAACGTAAGGTACTCATGTTCGACTCGCGTGGTTATGCCAACACTTCCGGTAGACGCTTCTTCATTGGTGTTGTTCAGTGATTTCTTCTTCCGCTTGGCGGACTGTGAATATCGAAACTAGGAATCGAAATTTTAACTTTTGAACGATTCCGGGAAAAACGAAAAGTTAGTCCTGGTTCCAATCGATACTCGATTCTCGATACCCAACCCTAATTATTGCATATCAAATGCACGTAAAAACTAATTTTCGTGTATAGAGACGCATTTATGTGAGAACAGGCTGTTAGGAATAACAGTATCTTCTGCCTTATATTATTTTTTTTATAGTTGATCAACATTGAATTCTTATTTTAATAGGTAATGCAAAATCTGACGTCTCATGATGAATTCAAATGTACCTGATCTACAACATTCACCCATATATAGGCAGATAAAGTGAATAAAATGAGAGATAAAGACAGTTTAAGGTTACATGTTTGACCACAGTAATGCAACTCTCTGTAGCCACCGCTCTTTGGTTGTCTCTATCAAAGTTAATCAATCCTTATCAATAATAAAACAGAGTTCAGACCTGAGCCGAAATTCATTGGGAGTGTCAATTAACTCTGTGTGTGTAGAAAACTAATACTCAACTGGATCTGTCAATGTCTTTTAGGCCTCATTAGCAAATAGAAATGAATTATGTATGATCGCCTTTTAAATCAATTATAAATTAAACCCTGCAATGGAAACAGCAGGTAACAGGAATCAAAGGAGCAGAAGGAGAGAGGAGAAAGTGTGAGTCTCAAATGGCCTCCAATAAAAAGAAAGTAAAAAAAAAAAATTCTTCCACCTTCATACTTTTATGGTGTTTTTTTTTTAATAGTTGTTTTTTAGCTACTGATATAACTGTCTTCATCTCTTCAGGGGACATAATATTACATTCTTTTGTGCGAAATGTTTCTTAATGAGAAAAAAATGACAGTGCACCTTTAAGAGCAGCAAAACGTCTCAGCTAATGGCTCATCGCACCGATGCTAACAGACAGCGATCTGCAGATGCCACACAGGGCAGAGCAGGAGTGAGTCTAAAAATAGCCATGCATTACTGTACCCACATTTGCTTTCCTTCCTCGCTGCCCTCCCTCAGAGAGTCGTGTTGGCCCGCTCATGGGCTTTAGGGGCCACTATCATTTATTAAATACGGCTGTGTGAGAAACACTGTTCCTGGTGCTCTGGTGATCAGCCAATAAACCAACGAACCAATGATAAAGAAGTAAAAAAAAACAAAACAAGAGATTTAATCTTTGGGAAAAGCTATTTATTTATTTTGTGCTGAAATTTGTGTAATTTTATGGGCATGATGTGTAATACTGCTAATATAATGCCTGTTGTGTTCATTATGCATGGTTGACAGTTAAGGCCCGGCTCTGTGTCTCTCTCTTTCTTTACTTGCCAGAGCCCGACTGCAATGAGAAGAAAAGCATGTGAGCATTACGGTCGTGGATTAAAATTCAAATTGTGTTGCGTGAGTTTATCGCACCGAGCAGAGAGAGAGAAAGAAACAGAGAGCAGGAGAAAGTGAGGGAGGAGAGGAAGAAGAGCACTGTGCTCTGGAACAACAAACATGGACTAGATTTGAGACAGAAACACAGAGGATGCCTTCAGGTTTAATGTGTATCTGAGTCAGAAGTTGCAAAAGTAACTCTACTTGGAGACACTTTGCCCTCAGGGCGGCTTTCAAGTGTGAAATGAAGTTGGTTCTGCTGTTCGGACTGACACATTTCACTCTCTCACTTTCTCTTTCTAGAAGTCACTATCCATCCATCCATTCATTCGTCCGTCCGTCCATCCATGCATCCATCCATCCATCATCCATCCATCTCTCTGTCCCATCCATCCATCCATCATCCATTCTTCTCTCTGTCCCATCCATCCATCTATCTTTCCGTCCATCCATTATCAATCCTTCCATCAATTATCCATCCATCCATCCATCCATCTATGCATCCATCCACTATCCATCCATTTCTCTGTCTATCCAGCTATCCATCCTTCCATTCATCTCTTTGTCCTATCAATCCATCCATTCTTTCATCTATCGCTCTGTCCCATCCATCCATTATCCATCCATCCATCTTTCTGTCCTATCCATCCATCTCTCTGTGCCATCCATCCATCTTTCCTTCCTTCCTTCCAACCATCCATCATCCATTCTTCTCTCTGTCCCATCCATCCATCCATTCATCTGTCTGTCCATCCATGCATCCATCCATTATCAATCCATCCATCTCTCTGTCCCATCCAGCCATCCATCCTTCCATCCATCTCTATGTCCTATCCATCTCGTCCGTCCATCCATCCATCTCTCTGTCCTATCCATTCATCCATCCTTCCATCCATCCATCCATCCATCTCTCTGTCCCATCCATCCCGTCCATCCATTATCCATCCATCCATCCCTCTATCCTTCCATCATCCATCCATCCATCTCTCTGTCCCATCCATCCATCCCTCCATCCTTCCATACCTCCATCCTTCCATCCATCCATCCATCTCTCTGTCCAATCCATTCATCCCTCCATCCTTCCTTCCATCCATCCATCCATCTGTCCCATCATCCCATCCATCCATTATCCATCCATCCATCCATCCATCCCTCCATCCATCCATCCATCTCTGTCCCATCCATCCCGTCCATCCATTATCCATCCATCCATCCCTCCATCCTTCCATCATCCATCCATCCATCCATCCATCCATCTCTCTGTCCAATCCATCCCGTCCATCCATCCCTCCATCCTTCCATCATCCATCCATCCATCCATCACTCCATCCACCCATCCATCCATCCATCCATCTCTCTGTCCCATCCATCCATTTATCCATCTCTGTCCCATCCATCCCGTCCATCCATTATCCATCCATCCATCCCTCCATCCTTCCATCATCCATCCATCCATCCATCCCTCCATCCTTCCATCATCCATCCATCCATCCATCCATCCATCCATCCATCCATCCATCCATCACTCCATCCATCCATCCATCCATCCATCCATCTCTCTGTCCCATCCATCCATTTATCCATCTCATTAGATTATGCAACTCAGGCTCATTGGAAATATGTGCCTGACATTTCTGCAAAATTACATTGCTTCTTGTACGTTTTGTAACACTTTCAAGGTGGATTGTCTGGTGACTCAGTGGTGAGTGACACTGAAAGGTCAATGCTCTATCGTGTTTGAAAATAATGTACCAGTACCACCACCAACCCTAAACCTGACCACATAAGCAAATGTGAGATAAAAATGTATTTGCTCTATTGCCCATGCTCTATTAGCTTACTTCTGTTGTACACGTGTTTGAGGGATTTGTTATTGAGTGTTGCAACTCGAGTGACTGCGTCACAAGTGCAATGCTGTACCAGGTGAGACACAGCAAGTTTACTATGTCAGAAAAGCAGTACATAGAGAGCTGATTATGTGATGCAAACATCATAATGTATTAGTTTACAGATAATGCATATGGTAAACGAGTTTTAAGTTCATAAACATAGTATTGTGGAAGGAAACGTGTGAAAAAGGTCTTTATTAATCAATTATATGCCCCTGTGATCATAATTTGTTTGAAAAGGAGTAACATTTTTGGTGTTTTAATGCCACTAGTGTTTATTTTATCTGGATACTGCATTGAATTGTATAGGTAGATTTTGCAAAATTGTACACTCTCAGAAAAAAAAGGTACAAAAGCTGTCACTAGGGCTGTACCTTTTCAAAAGGTACACTTTTGTACCCAAAGGCTGCGTATTGGCACCTTAGTGGTACATATTAGCACCTAAAATGGACATATTACCACCTAAAAAGGACATTTTAGCTCATTAAATTGACATATTAGCACCTAAAATGTACATATTAGCACATAAAATATACATATTAAACATAAAATGTACATATTAGTACCTCAAATGTACATATTACCACCTAAAATGGACATATTATCTCATGAAATTTACACATTAGCTCCTGAAATGGACATATTACCACCTAAAATGTACATATTAGCACCTAAAATGTACATTAACACTTAAATGTTCATATTAACACTTGAAATGTACATATTAGCACCCAAAATGTACATATTAACACCTAAAATATACTTATTAGCTCATGAAATGGACAAAAGTTTACCTTTTCGAAAGGTACAGCCCCAGTGACAACTTTTGTACCTTTTTTTCTGAGAGTGTTGGGTGCATTATCTACAGCAGCTGCATAAAACAACCCCTAAGAAACATTTTGGAAACTGATTAACACTATACTAGGAAACGGAAAGTTAGCAGAGTAAGTTATTACATTTTGATGAAAGCATTTTTTTTTCTTTCGTACAACATTTTTTTGCGTACTAAGCTCTCAGAACATCTTTATCCCAGACTCTCCAGACTCTATCTGTTGTTCACAAACGCAGGAAGCAGGCCAGCAGACCACTCAAAGTATTAATTGACAGTCAGTATAGACCAACATAACTGACCTCTGCAAGACCTCAGACCACCTCATGCCAAAGCTCTTGTTGGGGCATCATGAGCAAGAGTCAACGTTTCTTTGTGTTTGCTTGTGTGCCTGTGTTTGTATGTGTGGGAGTGTTCGCACACCTAAACCCCAGCTAATATTACTACTCATGCTGCTCCAATATAACCCCACTATGGAGACATACAAGACCTCAATCAATTCAAGTCTAGACACTACTGGCCAATCAATAAACACATAACATCACAAATAAAATGGAAAGCACAAAAAATAGCTTCAGGTCTATATGGTGAAGGCAAAAAAATAAATAAATAAAATAAAACGAAGGGAGAGAAGAGGAAAAGCAATAGGAGGAATTGGCAAGTCCTCAGGGATCCATTTGTTTGTTGTAATCGGGTATGATGATCTCAGATATGCACCTGCTGGAGTCTCAAACATGGATAGAGCAAACTAACAGCATCCCATAATCAAACATGCACTTATGCTGTGTATTAACAGCAGGGGCAACCAGCTGGATTTATGGCAAAATCCATGGTACGCAGAAACAAATCGTAAGCAAAGGTCGCTGGGTCACAGCACCTGTTCGTTTACATTACATTACATTAAATTACACCGTCATTGTAATGGCAAGATCACTCAATAGACATGACTGTGATCGGTTGCAATACTCAGCGCTGCAAACTTTGACGTAAATAGATCTAAATATAATGTTCATGGCTAGTTAATCTCGGCAGCTATAATGCAACAAACGTTTTCGAAAGAGTTTCACTTGTAATACTTATTTTTTCATTTGAAATGGTGATAACCAATAGCAATGGGCATTTAGACTAAAGTCTTAAGGAGACACACCCCTTTAAATTCAGTTTAAATAAGAGTAGAATTGGACTTAATTTCTAAATTAACTAAATTCTGGAATTTAGAACACAACAAATCACAAATTATTGACATGAAGTTCACTATATCAACGCATTCTCATCCCAAGGCGTCATATACTGATGCTTTTGCCAATGCGTATACATCCAACGCACATGGGACTCTTTAGCGTCAAAATAACACGCTTCGGTTATGGGTAGGTTTAGGTCTGGGGTAGTTTTAGGGTTAGACCACTAGGAGGCGCCTTCTGGCCCATATATATCTGCGTCTCATATTGACGCTAAAGGGTGCCATGTGCGTCGGATGTATACACACTGGCAAAAGCGTCACTATATGATGCCTTGGGATGAGAACGGGCTGACTATATAGAGTCTAGGAAGCTTTTTCGGACACAGTTTTTGACTTTAATAAATACACACCTATGGACTTTTGGCACAGACTCTCAAACTTCAGCTCAAGTGTGGCCTGGTTATCTGTTCATTCAGTGGGGCTTCATTTGCCACATTATGCATATTTACTTCCTGACCCCTTCCACACATGAACATGTGGCGGAGGTAATACACCTGACAGAAGGCTGATTACACACATACACAAGTCCTCCAAACACTCATATCCATGAACACACTAATGAGAGCATCTCTTCATTACCTTTTTGACCTCAATCAGGGTGAAGATCCCCCCAACCCACCTTCATTAATTATCTATACTCACACACACACACACACATGTGTCCTTCCTGTCCCATTCACAAATTACTGCAACCTTCAGGACCACTTCACTCTGTTAAAGAAATAGTAGAGGCTTCATTTACATTCTCATCATCTATGTCATTTATAACTCTCATGTCGTTCCAAACCTCTGTGGAACACAAAGAAGAAGCCTTTTGGAACAGCAGCAACTCAGCCACGAAGTGGAAGACCATGTAAAGTCAATGTCACTGAATGCTAAAGTCATCGACTCATCGACATCAAAATGAAGGAATCTTTTTCCGAGTCAATTCGTTGGTTTCGTTCGTTGAATGAACCAAATGACTCGGAAAAAGATTTGTTCATTATGATGAACGAGTTCGAACAGGAGAGTCACAAACGTGCGACACAGAACAGAGCATGGCGACCATTTGAGCTTATAAAACTTAAACTAAAGATTCGTTCATTTTGATGAACGAGTTTGAACAGGAGAGTCACAAACATGCATCACAGAACAGAGCAAGGCGACCATTTGAGCTTATAAAACTTAAACTTTGTTATTTATTTATTAAATGAGCGATCATTTCGCTTGATAAGACCCTTATTCATCGTCTGGAGTCGTTTAAAGCCCTTTGAACAGTTTGCAGTTGGCACTGAAACTTTTGGACCTTGAACCGTTTGGTTCCCATTGAAGTCCATTATCTGGAGAAAAATCGTGGAATGTTTTCATCAAAAACCTTAATTTCTTTTCGACTGCAGAAAGAATGACACGGACATCTTGGATGACATGGGGGTGAGTAAATTATCAGCAAAAGTTTTTTTTCAAAAGTGAACTAAGACGAGTTGATACATACCTCTCTCATCTCAGGGTGTAACGGAGTTAAAAATGCACTTTTAATCATTATTATTTTCAAATTAGCATCTTTGAATTTTATTTATCATTTAATGATTTTGAGTATTTTTGAATTTTATCTCATTGAGTTATTTTTATGTATCTTAATTTTTGCGAATTTTTACCTGTGGAAATGACCCTTCCTGCACACTATCCTTTCCATTCCTCCTAAGCTTCCGTAGTGTACCGTCTCCCTCAGTCTCGTTTTGCACTGCTGAGGGCAAGTAGAGTTATAAATGTGCTGCTGAGCGAATGTGTTTTCTATGGAAAATGAATAATTTGAGCTATCATTTTCAATGCATGTCTGATGTTAATACATTAACACTATGTGGCGGTCTCGGGCTGCGCCATGTGAGCAATGTAGATCGTCAGAGTTTTCAGCGTCCCTTTTATATAGTGTAAACGCTGTATCTTTGTATGTTGAGGGAAGCAGAGGTGCTGTAAAAGGAAGCCAGAAGGCAATTAATGTGCATTTGTGTTCTACAGGAGCCAATAAATTGTGAAAGTCATCATATCCTGAGTCGTCCTTTACATCGCCCGACCAAACCCGTTACATTGGTGCCGTGACCCGGATGAGAGTGAGGTTTAGGGGGGTGAGTGTAACAGAAGCCAGCTAGTAGTTGTGTGCAAGTAAACCTCACTCCTCTAATCTCAATACACTCTTAGAAGAAATGGTTCTATTTAGAACCAGAAATGGTTCCATCCCCCGCTTCATATGTGGAACTCCAAAATGGTTCTATATAGAACCATTTTTTTTTTGTAAAAGGTTCTATTGGCCAAGTATGGAACCCCAGGGTTCTATATAGAACCCAGAGGAACCCTTTGTTTAAGAGTGTATAGAAACTTTTAGGGGTTCCAAATACGTAGCGCTGATAGAACCTTTTAAGGTTCTATACAGAACCTTTTATTCTAAGAGTGTAGGCGCTCTAGCGACAGACGCTAGAGGCTGCAGTCTATAGCCTCCTTGTTAGAGCGCCCGACTCTCATGCCGGAGACCCGGGTTCGAGGTCCGCTCGGAACGGGTCGAGTAGGACCCGGGTGGAGGGGTTACAAGTGCGTGGGAATAACATAGTTTAATATGAAAAAACGTTGGAGTATCCCTTTAAGCTTCGTGTGAGGAATTATCATTTCCATGCAATAATCATTTAAACAAATCTAAAATAATTAAGCTAATCAGATGGCTTCAGATATCATCATTCCCCTACACACTGAGGCAGAATAACAGAAATTACTTTGTGATATGGCATTTAAAGAAAGAACACATGACCTTTTCCTGTTGCTTGATTACAGGAACAATCTTTACTAACAAAACATCCTGCCACCCACCCAACACACGGACACAACAACATCAGGCACATCATCTATTTAATCACAGCCATCTCTCAAAGTTAAAGCTGCGGTTAAGTCCACCTATACACAAACGCATAAGCGCATACGATGAAAAACAACTTGTACACTCAGCACCCAGTCAGCCACTACAGTTTTTATGACCCCCCCCCCCCATCCCGCTCATTGGCGTATCCCTGCGGCATACAGAAGTGCTGGCCTTTCCATTCTCAAATCTCTCTCTCTCACACACTCAGCTATTAAGCCTCTACCATGATGGGTGGTGGCAGTTTAATTTATTTATGTCTAGGGGAGAAAAAAAAAAGATTTTGCTGCCCCCTAAAGGTGTGGAGGGGAACAAGTCAAATGAATATATCATTCATCAGAAAATCACGTGAAAACTAACAGCATGTTTAATGTTTATGTTTAATATCTGGGGTCTCTGAAATTCTAGACATGGATGCTAGTTTCATGGATGTAATTTAGATTTACTATTTATATTATAAGTTCATTTAAGCTCTGGAAAAGTCACAAAGCCATCAACCTGACACTTTGAGTTATCGGGGTCTCTTAGATCTCGTTACTTCAGTGGTTTATAAAGCAGGGATGAAGCAGACAGATCCGATGAGGACTGTATGTGATTAAAATTTGCCAATTTAAATCAGCGTCAATGCGCTGAAACATTCAAAAGCTGGATAAAGTAATAAACAGCACAGAACCCAGAAACAACCAAGATTAATCAAGTGCAAAAATGCTTATTTACAGCCAAAGCCATTTTGGAGGAATTACATTGGACTAATATCTATATTTGATGAATGAGAGCATGTTGTGGGGAAGACTAGGGAGAGGGAGACGCTAAAAAGAAGATTATTATTCACTCGATTATAACAGCAACCCAAAGAGACTAGTCTAATCCTCTGTAGATTTCCCGCCTGGCTGCCACCTTCATTTCCTAATGGCACAAAGAGAAATATAATCCAACTTTCTCACATGTTTTTAAAGAGCAGGCGTCTTATTGTGGCCTAATAAACATGAATGAAAAGATTTACAGATAGAAAAATAGAGAGATGATAAATAAGTATGTTTATAAGGATCATTCCAGTAGCAGAATGCACCTCAGTAGCTTTTTATATAGCATGACATAAACTTGGGGGGTTTATATATCATGAACGCACCTCTCTGTGAAGTTTCGGAGGACGGTGAGCAGGTTAGACAGCATGTTTGCCTTGCTTCTCGCCTTTTTCCGGTGTTTAGGGTGTGGGCTGCGCTGCCTGGAAAAGAATTAATAAAATGAAGATCATACACAATAAACAGAAAACTGTTTACTGTAAGAGTTTTATTAACATACACACGACATACATATTGATATACATTTGATGTATTTATTTTGACATTCAAGCGTACAAATACTTTTTACGGGCCATTATAGGTAAAAAGGAAAGAGTGCAAGAAGGAAAGTAGATCAATTTTTCAAGGAGATTCTTTTAATACCCTATTGGGTAACACTTTATTTGAAGGGGTGTGCATAACCATGACATGTCTTGAATATGAAGTAGGATTTATGCATGTTTAAGTGTCTTTCCCTCAATAATGGCATTTTGAATGCAAATATGACATTGTTTAAGATGTCTTTGTTATGACAACTTGACATAAAATGAAGTTAAACTGTCATGTGGTTGGCTTTGACATTGGCTGTCATGAGGCATTATAACCAGTGGTGGAGGAAGTACTGAATCTCAGTACTTAAGTAAAAGTACAAATACCCAGATAAATATTTACTTTAGTAAAAGTAGAAGTAACACAATGACAACCATACTTAAGTAAAAAGTAAAAAGTACTTTATTTTAAATGTACTTTAAGTATTTAAAGTAAAAGTACTTGCATAACAATTTATTATCTTAATGTCTATTTTCTAATGATTAATAAAACATTTAATTCTAGCTCATTCAACCTAATAGTCTACTCCTATAATAATGATCAATAATGATGGAAAAAAAATGTCACCATTTCTGAAACAAGCTTGCAATTAGGCAATATACACATCATGCTTATCCTTACTGTATGTTAATAACTATGTTTGGCAGTAAACGAGATTAATTTATGGTGTAATTCTGAACCTCTTGGCTTGCCATAATCCTAACCAAACCAAACATATATTACACACGGTGTGTTTTATGCACGTAAAAACAAATTTTCGCGTATGAGTTGCACGATAAACACACTGCGTGTGAGACGCATTTAGTGTGACCGGGTTGATATACTGTATCTATGGCAACCAAACGTCACTGGTGAGACAAACGTGCAACGAACGGACCGTCAGATTACGTTTTGGCAGGGGAAAAACTGATCAGAAAATGTAACGAAAATGTAACAGAAGTTGTAGAAATGTAGTGGAGTAGAAAGTATAATAATTGCTGCAAAATGTAACGAAGTAAAAGTAAAAAGTAGGCACTATTTATTGTACTTAAGTAAAGTAAAGATACGTGAAAAATGTACTTAAGCAAAGTAACGAAATATTTGTACTTCGTTACATTCCACCACTGATTATAACTGAATTTGTCATTAAAAAGTTATAATGGCTTCATGACAGCCAATGTCAAAACCAACACCTGACAGTTTAATGTAATGTTAACCAATAAAGCTAGGTGGTTTCTTAAGTTTGATCATTAATCTGCTATGTCATGTTTATGACGGGTAGTGTTGTCTTAGTAATGTCAAGTTGTTGTGACAAAGACACTGACAGGTTATGATGTATTGGTTTATGTCAAGATGTCATAACAAAGACATCTCAAAAAATGTCATATTTGCATTAAAAATGTCATAACTGAGCGAATGTTGTCACAAACATGCATAAAACTTCCTTCCTATTCAAGACATATGTCATGTTATGATTATTTAGGTGTCATGTTAGTCTAATCCACACCCCTTCAAGTAAAGTGTTACCAATTCTTCTAATCCACTAATCACAATCCTCAATTGTCCAGTGCTGTAACCGGAAGACTAATTTGCCGCTGGTTCCCTTTTTATTTTCCTATGGGTTTTTATAATGTTTTTTATTATTTTTTTTTATTTATGAGTAAAATATTCTGTGGTAAACAACTTGAAACGTTTTGCTCTACAACTTAACCCATATCGGAAACACAAATTTAAGAAAAGAAGTATGTTTCTAATAAGTAACTACAAGAACGTTTGGGGTGTGAGTGTGTACAGTTTACATTATAGAACAAAACGTCCAGTATGACGGCCCGTTCTCATCCCAAGGCGTCTTATACTTGCCAAAGCGTATACATCAAATGCACATGGCACCCTTTAGCGACAATAGACGCAGATATATATGGGCCAGAAGGCGCCTCCTAGTGGTCTAACCCTAATCCTACCCCAGACCTAAACCTATCCATAACTGAGGCGTGTTATATTGACGCTAAAGGGTGCCATGTGCGTTGGATGTATACGCATTGGCAAAAGCGTCAGTATATGACGACTTATGTTTACCACAGACCCTATTTTACTCAAATCAAAAACCCCATCATGAAAACCCATAGGATAATCTCGAGGGGAACCACTGGCAAATGAGCTTTCTGGGTTTTGAAGTCACGATCGCAGCACTATAAGGGGTCATCAGTCATGAAGCGAAGTCTCGTGTATGCGTTCTGTATGTGTGAAATGGTGGGTTTGGATGTGAGAGTGTGTTTGTGCGTGTGAAACAGATGGCAGCCTGTCTCTTCGGCTCCTGCTAAGCGCTGTGCTTTCCCTGAGCTTCATGTGACAGGTGCTGGACTGCTGCTTTACAGCATAGTGAGAATGGATTCATCTAAAATTCAGCACAAAACACATACCTTCACAAATGCCCCAAATTTGTGAGTGTGCTAAAATGTATGTGTATTTTACTGCCACATAAAACAAGCAAATACATTCTCTCCAGCCCTCAACCTAAAAGCACATCACTGGTCTGGTATCACACTGCGCCTGTTAACTAGGATGATTTAATAATAGTGCTTTCCGTTATGTTGTAGTTCACTATCTACTCTTTGACATTGTCTCAATCCACTCCCTGTTTCCCTACTTCACCCATCAGTGTATTGTGAACACAGATTCAGACACTAGCAATGGCCTTGATCCACTAAATATTGAGACACTGATGACTCAAAATCCTTAAATGTATATTAGAGCCCGACCGATAAAGGATTTTGAAGGCCGATACCGATACAAATATTTTTTGGTTTTAAAATCCGATGTTCCGATATATCGGCCGATATTTTTTTGAATTTTTTTTTTAATTTCAGAAACGCGCAGTAAAACTTTAACAGATTTCCCTAACATTAGTTATTTGTAGTTATTTATGAGTTTTAACTAAAATATTATGATAATGCATTTTAAAAAGAAACTTGTTTCTTTTATTGTCACAAAAGAACAGACTGATGATATTGGCATTAGCTAGCTTTATGGTTAGCTAGTCTATGAGTGTTTAGCTTGCCAACAGGAACGGTGTAGAATGCCCTCTGGTGGACAAACTATACAACTCCAAGACTCATGACATGGTTCAAGCGTGTTTCGTCCGTTTTTATTTTATTTTTTAAATATTCATTTATCGGCCATTATAACTGCCGATACCGATAGTTTGGAAAATGCCTGATATCGGCCGATAATATCGGCCTACCGATATATCGGTCTGGCTCTAATGTTTATGAGGATATACATCATTAGGTCATAAAACATAACTGGTAAAAACAAAATTGATGTACGGCATACGGCATTGTGAAATATGCATTATCTTGCAGTTTATTACTTATTAAAACAGTTCATGTACATAAAATAAATAACAATTCTTCTGAGTCGATCTACGAACGCCGATCCAAGTGCGCTGAACTGTGCAGAATCTCATATGGTCCGTTGTTTCCGGAAGAAACACGAACACGAACCATTTTCTTCTCTTCAATATGTACATGTAGCCTACTGTTCACGCTCACCTTATCACCTTATTCACATCTCACCGGCGCACTTGGATCGGCGTTCGTAGATCGAACGGTAGAGACTATTTTTCAAAGATGGCTTCTTCCTGTTTTCGCGAAGTTGACTGTATGTATAAAATATCTTCTTATTAAACTGTTTGGACACTGACAAAGTTATCAATACTTCGGTTTGAATGTAGGGACCCTTATTATGCCATCGTGTTAGTGTAGGGCTATTTTGAGCCTTGTTAGTGGTAATAACAAGCGATTTTTATTTGTCATTACTCTATGCCCTATATACTAGCGTTATACTAGCGTTATAGGCTAAACTGTTTTTAGAGATAAAACTATTTACATTCGGCAATCATGAAAACAAATCTCAGATAACGGTTGACTAGGTAACAATGTGTAATTAGACCAAAGGTTCATTTTGCGCCGGAGTTCTTCTTTAACTCATTACTCCAGACTAACATGCCATCTAGAAGCTTGCATTCTGCAAGTGAACGTCACCTCGTGGTTCTCAAAGAGGCACAAAATCACTTTCATGGACCTTTACCTTGATTATATTATACGTGCAGGGTTTCTCATAAAATAAGAATAAAAGTACGGAGCCCCTAAAGGGACATGGTGAAGAAAAAATTATCACAAAGCACTTCCTAGAGAGATTCACTTCCTAGTAATTCCCAGCATGCACCATAATCAGTGTGTCGGCCATGTTTAAAGAGTGGCGCGACCAAAAAAAGGGAGGGAAAGCAAACTTTCTCTGGGAACGCAAAACATTTCTTAAACTTTTTGGTTACGCCCCCCTTTAAACCTGTCTGACACACTGATTATGCTGGGAATATTTTTACGCATTGAATAAAATGACTTTCCAGATAGTGAACTACTACTAAATTAGTGAGGTGATTGAAACACCCCTACCTTCAAACTGTCTCATCCTGCACAGCACTCTGGGTAATTATGAAATCATTCAGGCAGTATGACAGACAGATCTGGCACAGTTTTGATTTAGTATGTTGCTCTCCTCTGAACAACTGAGTCAACAGAGACGGTGTTTAACTGAAGGGAAGATAAACAGAAAGTATGATGGACAGAAATGGAGAGCGATAATATCCATCATTCATTAAAGTCCAGTTATAGAGGCACAGTGTGTAATCCATTAGCCAGCTACACTTGAAACGCTGGCTTTTCGGCGTGCTGTGTGCATGTGTCCATGTGTGTGTGCTACAATGTGTGCACTTGAAGCCCAAAGTGCCTCTATCCATTTTAAGCTGACGGAAAGACGAGTGCAATATTGATTTTACTGTTCACACCCTACTGAAGGGCAGATAACCAGCCAAATCTGCTAAATGTGGCGTAAAGCGTTACACAACTTACAGGTGCACAGTGTCACACAACTAAAGACATACAACATGCTCAGCTCTCACAAGAGCATCTTTTCACTCGGTCCAGAGTTTCTTCAGCATTAATTCAATTCAGTGCAGTCATATTCTCCACAGGGGCCGTAGCAATATACGAGCTAAAACAATTTGCAATGAAATGGTAATGATAATACTTCACATTCTTTTCCTGACTGCCCGAGGCATGGAGCTGAATGGCATCACGCAGCATTACCAACACAATTTATCTCACCTCCTCAGGTCTTGCACTCAACACACACACACACGTAGGTTTTCATGTTTTATGGGGATTTAATGCTTGTTTCTGCCACTGAATAATAAAAAAAAAATTGTGACTTTTTTTATCTCACAATTGCAATATATAGTCAGAATTGCGAGATATAAAGTCAGAATTGCGAGATATAAAGTCGCAATTGCGAGATATAAAGTCAGAATTGCGAGATATAGACAGAATTGCAAGATATAAAGTCAGAATTGCGAGATATAAAGTCAGAATTTCGAGATATAGACAGAATTGCAAGATATAAAGTCAGAATTGCGAGATATAGACAGAATTGCAAGATATAAAGTCAGAATTGCAAGATATAAAGTCAGAATTTCGAGATATAAAGTCGCAATTGCAAGATATAAAGTCAGAATTGCGAGATATAAAGTCAGAATTGGGTGATATAAAGTCAGAATTGCGAGATATAAAGTCAGAATTGGGTGATATAAAGTCAGAATTGCGAAATATAAAGTCAGAATTGCGAGATATAAAGTCAGAATTGGGTGATATAAAGTCAGAATTGGGTGATATAAAGTCAGAATTGCGAAATATAAAGTCACAATTGCGAGATATAAAGTCAGAATTGCGAGATATAAAGTCAGAATTGCGAGATATAAAGTCAGAATTGCGAGATATAAAGTCAGAATTGTGAGATATAAAGTCAGAATTGCGAGATATAAAGTCGCAATTGCGAGATATAAAGTCAGAATTGCGAGATATAAAGTCAGAATTGCGAGATATAAAGTCAGAATTGCGAGATATAAAGTCAGAATTGTGAGATATAAAGTCAGAATTGCGAGATATAAAGTCAGAATTGCGAGATATAAAGTCAGAATTGCGAGATATAAAGTCGCAATTGCGAGATATAAAGTCGCAATTGCGAGATATAAAGTCAGAATTGCGAGATATAAAGTCAGAATTGCGAGATATAAAGTCAGAATTGCGAGATATAAAGTCAGAATTGCGAGATATAAAGACAGAATTGCGAGATATAAAGTCGCAATTGCGTGATATAAAGTCAGAATTGCGAGATATAAAGTCGCAATTGCGTGATATAATGTCAGAATTGCGAGATATAAAGTCAGAATTGCGAGATATAAAGTCAGAATTGCGAGATATAAAGTCAGAATTGCGAGATATAAAGTCAGAATTGCGAGATATAAAGTCAGAATTGCGAGATATAAAGTCAGAATTGCGAGATATAAAGTCAGAATTGCGAGATATAAAGTCAGAATTGCGAGATATAAAGTCAGAATTGCGTGATATAATGTCAGAATTGCGAGATATAAAGTCAGAATTGCGAGATATAAAGTCAGAATTGCGAGATATAAAGTCAGAATTGCGAGATATAAAGTCAGAATTGCGAAATATAAAGTCACAATTGCGAGATACAAAGTCAGAATTGCGAGATATAAAGTCGCAATTGCGAGATATAAAGTCAGAATTGCGAGATATAAAGTCGCAATTGCGAGATATAAAGTCAGAATTGCGAGATATAAAGTCAGAATTGCGAGATATAAAGTCGCAATTGCGTGATATAAAGTCAGAATTGCGAGATATAAAGTCAGAATTGCGAGATATAAAGACAGAATTGCGAGATATAAAGTCGCAATTGCGTGATATAAAGTCAGAATTGCGAGATATAAAGTCGCAATTGCGTGATATAATGTCAGAATTGCGAGATATAAAGACAGAATTGCGAGATATAAAGTCAGAATTGCGAGATATAAAGTCAGAATTGCGAGATATAAAGTCAGAATTGCGAGATATAAAGTCGCAATTGCGTGATATAAAGTCAGAATTGCGAGATATAAAGTCAGAATTGCGAGATATAAAGACAGAATTGCGAGATATAAAGTCGCAATTGCAAGATATAAAGTCAGAATTGCGAGATATAAAGTCAGAATTGCGAGATATAAAGACAGAATTGCGAGATATAAAGTCGCAATTGCGTGATATAATGTCGGAATTGCGAGATATAATGTCAGAATTGCGAGATATAAAGACAGAATTGCGAGATATAAAGTCAGAATTGCGAGATATAAAGTCGCAATTGCGAGATATAAAGTCAGAATTGCGAGATATAAAGTCGCAATTGCGTGATATAATGTCAGAATTGCGAGATATAAAGACAGAATTGCGAGATATAAAGTCAGAATTGCGAGATATAAAGTCAGAATTGCGAGATATAAAGTCAGAATTGCGAGATATAAAGTCAGAATTGCGAGATATAAAGTCAGAATTGCGAGATATAAAGTCGCAATTGCGTGATATAATGTCAGAATTGCGAGATATAAAGACAGAATTGCGAGATATAAAGTCAGAATTGCGAGATATAAAGTCAGAATTGCGAGATATAAAGTCAGAATCACGTGTTATAATGTCACAATTGTGAGAAAAAAAAGAATTGCGACTTTTCATCTCACAATTCGGACTTTTTTTCTCACAATTGCGAGTTTACATCTCGCAACTCTGACTTTATAAATAAATGACCGAGTCATTTGGTTCAACGAATTGACTCGGAAAAA
Organism: Pimephales promelas; assembly: GCF_016745375.1. The sequence continues at coordinate 3,579,760 of NW_024121499.1, read as the reverse complement.
GATTTGGTCATTTTGATGAACGATTTTAAGTCACGAACGTGCATCGCAGTACAGAGCAAGGCGAGCATTTGAGCTTATAAAACGTAAACTTTGTTGTTATTTTTTTTTAATTGAAGTGTCTTTTGGACCTTGAACCGTTTGGTTCCCATGGAAGTCCATTATATGGAGAAAAATGCTGGAATGTTTTCATCAATGTTGTCTTAATTAACGTTCTTAATGTTTTCTTAATTTCTTTTTGCCTGAAGAAAGAAAGACATGGATATCTTGGATGACATGGGGGTGAGTACATTATCAGCAAATGTTTTTTGAAAGGTGAACTACTCCTTTAATTCTTTGGCCATTCAAAGACACCGACAAAGCAAACAAATATGACAAAAATAGGATTCAAATAACAAGCAATTTTCATGTTTTTCTACATAAAGCACTCCACAGAAACTTGTTGTTGGCGCTGCCCACGACTGATCACCAGTGTTACTCATCAGGGTGTTTCTAAGAATGCTTATGACGTTGTGGCTCGTTGCCGGGGTGTTGCTATGCAGTTGCTAAGGTGATGTGGGTGGTTTCCAGTTGCTAAAGATGTTATGCTTTTATGCGTGCTTGCCAGGTCATTGTTATGCAGCGGTCAAGGTTGCTAGTATGCAGTGGGTGCATGCCAGGGTGTTGCTCTTCAGAGTATTAAAACGCATTGTTAAGCAGATGCTAGGGCATTAGTATGAATGGTTGCCCACCCGCAATTTTTTGATCTCCAGATTTACAGAATTTTTTACGCCCGGTTTATCATCTGCCAAGCTAACACCACTTGTCTCCTCAACAGGCTCAGTACTTAGGGTTAGAGGTTTAGAAAAGAGCCTTGCCAAGCACCTCTAATTATAACCAAGGCACGCACGACAGTGTCAGAAGTAGAGATAGAAAGAGAGGAGATTTGAGGAAAGAGCTAGTCATGAACATAGATAAGAAAAATCTGCTGGGAGAAGAGCTGCAGCTCTCAGCCAAAAGAGCAGGCTTGTTTTGTTAGATTCACTTCAGCAAAAAAAGACAATGTGGTCTGCAGAAGTGACCCCATGTAATGAACTGATTGATGATTACAATTACTCTCAGTCTGAATAACAGCGATGCCATAGGGATTATTAGAGCTGACAGCATAGCGACACGCAAAGAGCAATTACACACTTACACATGCACACTTATGTTCACAGACATATTACACGATGGAACATGTTTAAGGAGTGAAACATACAGTAACACACACACACACACGTTGAGTGTTATTCTTTCATCCCATCGATTGTTTTTTTTTTTTTTTTTTCAAAGAAACACTTTAGCACGGCGTCTAAAGATATATAGGCTTTTTTCTAGTGCCACTTTTCTGAGATCTAAGGTGAACAAAAATCTCTACATGAGAAAGCACTTCTTCCTGTAAAAATCAATCGGACTCTTTAACAGCTGACACACGATACCTCAAGCTGATATCCTCAAAAACACATGAGGCTGAAGATACATTTTGAAAGAAAGAAGCTGCCAATGTGAGTGTGTGGATATCAGTTTCGTTATCCTCTGAAACTCCACATCCACATATTAAATAATTTATGTTGTGTATGCAAGTGTGTGTGCTTTGTTTGCTTGGATCTGACACATAAAAGGAATATGTGTGTGCTTGATTGCATGCAACCATTGTGTCAGTCCGTGTGTTGAGTTCAGTCCTAAAGGGATCAGTGTGTGTGTTGGTTGTCAGATTCAGAGATGTGAAAGATCTGAAGATTGAATTATTGATCTTAACTCTTCAGAGATGGTCAGATTGCAACTGTTTTGATTTTCCTTGCTTTTATTTTGTGATCATTTTAATTCCTTTCAGTAAAGTACACTGAATTGCTATAGTGTATGAAATGTGCTGTATAAATAAACTTGCCTTGTTCTAGAAAATGTATGATATTGTGTTTTATTCTTCTCAAAAGGGACCTATTATCACAGCTTCCTTAGAATGGTCCGAAATTTGGTGACTTTGTTGGTATTTGGTATTTGAACACCCAAACAAATTGGGGACAGGACGTGAATAGTCTAAGTGGTTGTAAAAAAAATAGTCACACTTGAGGTGTTCGGGTCCAAATGGACCCGCATGGAAAATGAATGGGAAATTGGCAAAAAAGTGAAAATACTGAGCTTTTTTGTGCGTAAAATATACAAATCAGCCACGATCTTGAAAAAAAAGCACACAACAGTGAAGGGGTGAATCTATAAAACATCAAGGGTGCAAAACAGACACATCCAGACACACACACACAAACACACTTTTAAACACAAACACACCAAAAATTCAGATTATACATGTGTTTTGCATTTTTAAAATGCTCAGTTTGTCCACCAGATGGCATCCATCTCATTTCAAAAATTGCTTTTATGAGGCCTAGGCTTGACTCTAAAATGAAATACAGCTTTTTAAAAAAAAAAAATATATATATATATTTTAAAATATTTTTTTCTATTATGTTCAATGGGGGGAAATTTTGTCATAATTATTGCATTAATACTAATTATATTTTTATTTTATTTTTGAAATTCTCAAAACACCAAAAAAGAAAAGAAAAAATATTATAAAAAACGTGTAAAAAAAAAAAAAAAAAACATGATTTTTTTTTTTTTTAAATATGAATCCCGCCCTTTGGGTCCGTTTGGACCCGGACACCCCGAGTGTGACTCTGAAACGAACAACCCCAGAGGGTTAACATTGCATATAGTATGTTACCTCATGACCTCATCATGATGCATGTTTAAATCAGCAAGTGGTGTCCAGTTATTATATCAGATAAAAAATGGCTATTTGCATTGCAATCAAAAAGTCAAGAAAGAGTCGTTAAAAACCTCAGTGCACCCATACTGCTCATGTAAAAATGGCACTGTGCTTACAAGCCTGCAAAACTAACCACAGTAAGCGCAGCAACAATATAATTAGCGTGACATGGTACGAGTAGTATGGTCACAAGCTATTCTGAACACAGGAGGAGGGAGAGGGACAGTAAGTAGAGGTGTTAATGCAATTTTGATCCGCACAGCAGTCTTCCAGAGAGGCAGATGGGACAGGGGAGACTTGCTCCATAAAGTCCTGTTCCTGTGTGAATCACTGCCCAAACAGCAGGTGATTTGGGTCAGGGGAAGTGACATGCATGTGTGTGGGTGTGGGTGAGGCTGTTTATTCAGTTTGTGATGAGGAAAACACACACACACACAAAATGTATATTAAAATAAAAAATTTGCAAAAGAGCATTTCTCCTGTTTTATACTGATCATGTATAATGTGTGTGTGTTAGGCTAGCATGACCTTTCTTAGCTCGAGACATATATTTGAAAAACCCGTGACCTTTTGAACAGCCAAGCAACACTAAAACAATCCCCAAAACACTCTTAGTTTTAAATGTGGGATGCGTAAAAAGCGGTCAATAAAACTTGTGTGCTGCATTTCATCCTCTGTAGAAAACACTAAATCTGCTCTTTATTTCTAAATTGGTTATGAACCTCTTTAGTCATTCTCGACTTTAATTATCAAGCTCTTGACTCTCATTAACCCAAACCGTGTTATGTCAGGATCCGAAAAACAACACATCACGTGAGCATCAGCCCTCTCGCTCTTCTCGTGACCTCGGGATTACTTGATGTTGACTCCTTTGATCCTCTTCCATTTCTTTTTGATTTTCTTTTTTTGCCACAGGTAAATACGAGTGTCATTGTGCTTTCTTCGCCTCCTGCAACCTTTTAACCTTTTTATGTTGCTTCCCTTTCATATTATATAGCTCTTCTAGTTTCATTTGTATCCATGGCACTTTTGGCTTTGAAGAACCAAGTTGTTCCCATTTTTATGCAAGGCCAAGGCCGATGAAGAGGGGAAGTTCTGTCTGTCTCGCAATGGTCAAAATAAAAGGCCTGTAATTTAATATATATGTATACAGTATAATATGCTTTATCTAATCAATAAAATTGTGGCAACATATTACAAGCAATATTATTAATTAAATTGTACAAATTAGAATTAATTAGAATGTTAATTTGATTAACTATTACTCAATTCTAATTTGTTCAATTTAATAAATAATATTGCTTGTAATCTGTTGCCACAATTTTATTGATTAGACAAAGCATATTCATTTTTACAGTGCAGTTTTTCACAAGACTGGGACTTTTATTTGCTAAAAAGAGCAGACACACTTCTAATTTGTTAAATTTAATAAATAATATTGCTTGTAATCTGTTGCCACAATTTTATTGATTAGATAAAGCATATTCATTTTTACAGTGCAGTTTTTCACAAGACTGGGACTTTTATTAGCTAAAAAGAGCAGACACACAACCTCCAATTGCATTGTTTTACTGTTTTTGTTTAAAGGGATACTTCATGATTTAGCATTAAGCTTTGTATTGCATTAGTAGAAAACCTGTAGTATTTTTGAATTACCATGCTTTCCACCCTCATATCACCCTTAGACAAGAGATTTAGGTTTTTTTTTTGTCTGGAAAAAATCCTCAGATGACGCAAAAATCGTCATTTGTCGTCATAGTGTCAGCTATCAGAATGGCACTCGTCCCGCTCGCCACAGTAAACATGATGAATGGCGTCTGTATAAAAGCTGAATCCTGGACATTTTGGGGGATCTCGAAACACATTTTTGGACAGACTCATCACGGAGACTCACTAGTAGCCTAGACTCGTTGTTTAACTACTGCGCTCTGTTACCGGTAGGCGTGGCCTCCTAGGGCAGTGAAGCAAGTGCATTCTGGGAGTTGTTGTTTTTCATCTACATAAGCCAAAAAAAAACATTTTCTGGCTTTTCTCAGTCTAGAAAGCTCCAAATGCAAAAATAATTTGCCATTTCTTCTACTTAAATTACTTTACAGAGGTGAAGTATCCCTTTAACAGTTCTAACTAATAAATGAAGACATTACTGTAATAGTTAAATATAGGAATTATAAAACAGATATACTGTTTAACATATCCATTTTAAAAGTTTCTGCATGATGTCTAAGCGGTCAGGTGGTGGAAAAACGGAGCTCTCGGAAAATTCAAGTTGTAATTATGAGTTGTACAAGGACAAGAACACACTGTTTTGTCAGATAACAGTGTGAATTGCGTAAATACTGTAATTCCAGCATGGCATGAATACACCTTAACACATTATATTCTAATAAGCATAAAAACATGGCCTACACAATACAAAAATACATTTCAAATAGACTTAATTATGCTTTATCAATATTTTTCAGATTTGAAGAAATTCTTTGTACAATAAAAAAGTTAAATAAACACTTCTCGCACACATCCAGGCTCTTGTTATGTTCTCTACGGTCTCTTCAGTGTGTATGGTGGAGTTTTTGTTGGATTGATTAACTGATTATTGTGTTTGCTCATTAGCCGATTGCTTGCCTCCCCACACAGGCCTGTTTTACTCTGCTGCAGCCAGAGCCCAAACACTGGCCTTCGTTAAGCCTCGTTAGACTCCTAAACACTCATTAAAGTGCTTTAAATCGCTGTGCGTACTGCGTACGCATCTCTAAAGGCAGACAAAGGTCCTCCTTTAAAGAGAACACACACCAAACCCTGCATGCTATTTTAAGCTAATCTTTCTACACTGCTTTTATCTCCTCCTATCCTCTTCATACTCAGTCATCTTTGATCTACTTAGGAATATCTTCAAGTTGAAAACTGATAGAAGCCAGTGATGTGAGAGCCAGAAGTGTGTGTTTGAAAGTCCACAAGTAGAAAACATGGAAATATCCAGGCATACTCATCCGGTTTTATTTCATTAGTTTACCAAGTGTTTTTAAGATCGTTCTCTTTAATGACACTGACACCACATTGGGCAGATGTTGTGCAAACCAATGTTATATTAGTATGATTGGGATACTAGTTTATATTAATATTTTGAATTCATTTTTTATTTTAGTTTAAGTTTTATTAATTTTGTTGTTTTTGACATTTTATTTTAAGATGTCTATATGATTTTTAAAAATATATTTTTATTTCAGTTTTAGTTATAGTACATCAACTTCAACATCAACAAAATGAGAAATGTTGCATTGGCATTTAGCTGAAATAAAATAAGTTTAAGTTTTATATATTTTACTTTATTCCAAATAATATTTTATTTCAAGCTACAAAAATGTTTAGATTAATTAACTATAATAACCCTACACACACACACACACACACACACACACACACACACACACACAAGAATTGGATCAAAAATTTCCCACCAGACCAAGATCAATTTCCTACATCTGTCACACAGACACACACACACACACACACACACACACACACACACACACTCACACACACACGAGAAGGTTTGTTGGTGAGCACAAGTTTATTTAAAAATACATTTCCATATCTCTCTGATATCCTCCTTTAGTTGATGTTATGACAGTCACTATATTGGTTTTCCATCACTGTCAGAGAAAGAAATCAATAGTTTTTAGACTACAAACACAGTAAACTCTGCTGGAAAACCAGAGCAAAGGTGGTGTTTGGTATTAGCTGGTTTGGGCAAGGCACTTGACCATCCCTTAAGATCTCCAAACTCAACATGACAGCACTAACTACGTCCAGAAACTTCTCCATCCTTGCCTTAAACTGACCTAGTAAACATATACTGCAGTTTGAATATAATATAAAGAAATATAAAAAAAAAAAACACAGAGTTGACACCGAGTCCGAGTTGACACCGAGACCAAAGAGAGTTGAGTCCGAGTCGAGGCCGAGACCAAAGAGTGGAGTCCGAGTCGAGACCAAGGCCAAAGAGAGTCGAGTCCGAGTCAAAACCGAGACCAATGAGAGTCGAGTCCGAGTTGACACCGAGACCAAAGAGAGTTGAGTCCGAGTCGAGATCAAAGAGTCGAGTACGAGTCGAGACCGAGGCCAAAGAGAGTCGAGTCTGAGTCGAGACCAAAGAGAGTCGAGTCCGAGTCGAGACCAAAGAGAGTCGAGTCCGAGTCGAGATCAAAGAGTTGAGTCCGAGTCGAGACCGAGGCCAAAGAGAGTCGAGTCTGAGTCGAGACCAAAGAGAGTCGAGTCCGAGTCGAGACCAAAGAGAGTCGAGTCCGAGTCGAGATCAAAGAGTTGAGTCCGAGTCGAGACCGAGGCCAAAGAGAGTCGAGTCTGAGTCGAGACCAAAGAGAGTCGAGTCCGAGTTGAGACCTAAGAGAGTCGAGTCCGAGTCGAGAGCTGGACCAAAAAGTCGAGTCCGAGTCGAGACCGAGGCCAAAGAGAGTAGAGTCCGAGTTGAGACTAAAGAGAGTCGAGTCCGAGTCGAGACAGAGACCAAAGAGAGTCGACTCTGAGTCGAAACCAAGACCAAAGAGTCGAGTCCGAGTCAAGACCGAGGCCAAAGAGAGTCGAGTCCAAGTCGAGACCAAAGAGAGTCGAGTCCGAGTCGAGACAGAGACCAAAGAGAGTCGACTCTGAGTCGAAACCAAGACCAAAGAGAGTTGAGTCAGAGTCGAGACCAGAGAGGTTGAATAACCTAAGACCGTGTCGAGTCCGAGACGAAAGTGCGTCGAGTCCGAGTCGAGACCATAGAGGGTCGAGTCCGAGTTGAGACCTAGAGCAAAGAGAGTCGAGTAGAGTTAAGACCGAGGCCAAAGAGAGTCGAGTCGAGTCCGAGTCGAGACCGAAACCAAAGAGAGGCAAAGTCCGAGTCGAGACCAAAGAGAGTCGAGTCTGAGTCGAGACCAAAAGAGAGTTGAGTTCGAGTCGAGACCGAGACCAAGGAGAGTCGAGTTCGAGTCGAGACCGAGACCAAGGAGAGTCGAGTCCGAGTTGAGACCAAAGAGAGTCCAGACCAAGACCAAAGAGACCTGATTCTTCTCATCATAGGAGCTGGTAAAAATGCCATCATACTGTATACGCACACACAACGAGCGCATTTAGCCCAGAATACAGCATTGTTTTGTATGTTCAGTAAGTTCTGTCGCTAAACATAAATCATAAAAGCTGTTTTGTGTGTGTACCTTTAGGTCTTAAAAATGACAGTGTGAACGCCAAGCGAACCAAAACTAAATTTATCATTTTCTTTTTTGGTCTGGACCAAAATAACTAACAGAACCAAAGTATAAGAGTGAACACACCCTCAGTTAGCTTGATAAGTGCCTCAAACAACACTAGAAAAATATCTTGCAAAGATTTGATGCCACAAACCTGACAGATCCAATAACAATTAGTTCTAAAGCCATTCAATCAGATTGAAACAAGACATCTCAGCCACCTCTTGCCATTTTTGTGTGCTATTTGCATCAGGCGATCGGCAGACATACTGAAACGTAATTGAAAAATAATGAAAAATGACTGTTGCCGACTAACTGAGCTGGTTGCCCGACTCTTTGATGTGATGTCAACATGTGCTGAAATGGAGACTCTCATTAACTCTTGGAGAAAAAGCACCCGGTTGGCTGTTTAAAGCGGAGGATACTCCCACTCCCACTGGAATGCAGAGCAAAACTCACTTTTAATAGCTGAGAAAACACTGAAAAGGCCAATCAAGCTGAGAGGTTTCACTCTGCCAGAGCTGATGATCAAACGCTCTGCTTAACCTTACTAAACACCAGCCTGACTATCCATTCACCATATTCACATTAACACACACATAATAAGAAGAACCCAGGTGAGCTCCATTTCCATGTAAGCACCAGACAGTTTAGCTCCAGTCCACTGCCTGAAATAGCTTTCCCCAGAGGAGACCTGACTCACCCAAGCCTAACATCTGTGAGAGGACAGACTCGCAGTGAATCTGTTGAGCTCTTCGCCGTACACTGAATATTTACCAGTGAGAAAACCAGTGTCTGGATCAGTAACTTCACTCGAGTCACACGTGTAATCTTAAGGCAGTCGTCATTATTACTCATAAAATGACAGACCAAACGGAGTGTGTGTATCCCGACAAACTGCACAACGCCAATCATCATGCCAGCAACACTAACGCCTGGCCTGAGTTTATTACAGTCACTTGCATATTGTGCAATCCGCTGGAGAGAACAGAAATAATACAAGAAATATCACGCAATACACTGGAGACAACAAGATAAATAAACAAAGACGACTTATTATATTTAATGCATCTTTGGAGCTTCAGCTGGTGGGTTTTGGTTACACAAATAGTCCAGAAAAGACATTTCTTGCAATAATATCTGCACTATTACATAAACCGAGTGCTGTTTGTTTCCTTTTGGACATTATGTGTGTAATTTTGTCTCAGCTTATGAATAAAACTCTAAAAATAGTTTAAAATATCAATTCTGCTAATTTTTTTGTGATTAAAATGAATAAATAATTATATTTATTTTGAGTTAGACCGTGTATGAAATGTTTAAATGATGTATGTTAAGGTTCAATCGGTGCCATATTTCTATTCTTAATTAAACTCATATATATTAAAGATTCACATGTCATTTACATTAGAATGTACTTCACATATATTTCGTATAAAATATTTATAAACAAAAATACAAAAAATTAAGATTCTGGCTGACAATTTTCTATACACTGCCAAAAAAAATAAAATAAATAAAAAATGCTTTTCTTAGTATTTTTGTCTTGTTTCCGGTCCAAATATATATTTTTTTAAATCAAGATGCATTTACTACAAGTAAAATGACCTAAGATATTGTCATGTTTAAAAAAAATAAATAAATAAAATAAAACAGGTACATTTTAGCTTGTTTCCATTTAAATTAAGATTAATTTTCGTACCGAGTGCTGTTTGTTTCCTTTTGGAATTTGTGTAATTTTGTCTGTTTGGCTTATCTTTTGTCTCGGCTTATGAATTAAACTCTAAAAATAGTTTAAAATATCAATTCTGCACATTTTTGCACAGATTTAGTTTTTTTGTTTGTTTGTTTGTTTTCTAAAAGATTTATGTGACCCCACTGGCAGACATCATTTAATTTTAATCACAGTCAACCCCCATTTTAATTATCTTGATAATAAGTCTTGTTGTTGTCGCACTGTTCCATTTCAAAATAATTATTGTCTATTAAAGATTCCATCATACATCAGTTAGTTAATAATGTGTTCAGGGACTTTTCCACACGGGGATTATTTTGCAGCCAGACTGCCTTTCATCAGCCACGGTTCTTAGACAGATATATTGATTTACAGATCAGGAATTAGTCGAAGAACAGTTTCCTTTGAAGCAGCTTTTGGTGCAATTTTTGAGTGTCAGAGTCAAGATATGTTTTAAAGAAGAATAATTACTGGACGAAATATCCCCGGCATTTACTTGGTCTCTCAGAACTGAGAAAGCCTCGAGTGCACTTATGACTGCACATCTACAGTTCTTAAGCGCATATACGTGTGCTTGTTTACCTCACAGAGCTTTCGGTCAAGCAGAGTCAATTAGAGGAGATTGCGCAGTTGTGATCATGAAAGGAAACTTCATTTCAGCCCAAAGCCGAAGCCAGTTTAACTGCTGTGCTGGCGTGCGTGAGTGTATTTGCATTTGAGGATGGATGGACGGATCAATAAATACTTGAGAAGGAGAGGAAAGAGGAATAGACAGAAAGAAAAAAAAGAAGTAGCATGTAAGGTAGCCTAAAAATGGTAAAGTGTGAACAGCCCGATCTTACGAGGTGGCTAATTCATACGACCTCACTCGTACGACTTTTGCTAATTCGTTCATATTTTACGAGTTACCAAATTCGTATGAATGACCTAGCCCTGACCCCGCCCCTAAACCTACCCATCATGTGGGTTTAGACAAATCATACGAGTGAGGTTGTACAAATTAGCCACACTGTAAAAAAATAATTGTGATTTTAACGGTAAACGGTAAAATGCTACAGTGCAAAACTGTTAATTGGTTAACAGAAAGTTTCTGTATATACGGTAAATAACTGTGATAGATCTCATGATAAATTTAATGTAATTTTACTGTAAAATACTGTTAAATTTACAGTTTTAAAAGTGAAAAAGAACAACTCATTGTAATTTACAGTGAAAAAACGTAAATTGACATTCCCACAATTCCCTGTGTGACACTTCACATTTTATGTATTTTAACTGTTTCTTCTTAGTTTTCTTGTTTTTATGTACATTAGAGTTTTATGTTACATTTAATGTCGTTAAATTAATGTTTATTAAATTTTACCGTTACCATGATGGCGTTTTATGTTTGTGTGAATGACACTGTGCAGTTTCTATAAAAGTGTAATATCAGATAAATGGAACACTGTTTATTACCGTAAATTTTAAGTCTGTAAAACCAAAAACTTTTTTGACGGTAAAGTCCTGGCAACCACAGCTTCTGTTTTTTACCGTAAAAATTACGGTTGTATTTAACACACTCTCAGAAAAAAAAGGGACAAAAGCTGTCACTGGGGCTGTACCTTTTCAAAAGGTACACTTTTGTACCCAAAGGCTGCATATTGGTACCTTAGTGGTACATATTAGCACCTAAAATGTACATAATAGCACCTAAAATGTACTAACACATAAAATGTACTTTTTAGCACCTAAAATGTACATATTAGGACCTACAGTAAAATGGACATATTAGCTCCTGAAATGTACATATTAACACTTATAAATGTACATATTAGGACATATTGGCTCCTGAAATGTACATGTTAACACTTATGAATGTACATATTAGCACCTAAAACGTACATATTAGCTCCTGAAATGTACATATTAACACTTATAAACATATTAACACTTATAAATGTACATATTAGCACCTAAAATGTACATATTAGCTCCTGAAATGTACATATTAACACTTATAAATGTACATATTATCACCTAAATTGTAGATATTAACACCTAAAATGTACTTATTAGCACCTAAAATGTACATATTAGCATTAAAAATGTACTTATTAGCACCTAAAATGTACATATTAACACCTAAAATGGACAAAAGTTTACCTTTTGAAAAGGTACAGCCCCAGTGACAGCTTTTGTACCTTTTTTCTGAGAGTGCAGTGCACATTTTAATCACTTGTTCAAATTGGTCGTAAGATAGCGTTGGTGTGAAGGGAAAATGGCTCTTGCTCTCTAGGTCTTTGTCTTATCAGTATGTTGATAATAGAAGGGAGAACGTGACCTTAAGAATCACACACACACACACACACACACACAGACAGAGAGATTAGCATATGGTGACAGCCATAGCTTCTTGACTGATGGCCAGTCTGACAGTAAATTCTGCTGTCAGATGACACTCTTCAAACCAGTGCCAATGATTGATATCCACAGAGTGAGATATATCTGTGTGTACACGTGAGATTTGTGTCTGTGCATTATGTGTACGGTTCTGACAGCTCAATCCATCATGCAGACCATCCATCTATTACACTATAATAAGACATAAATAAACACATTATAACGGCGCTCTCGAGGTGTCTGTAAACATGATATGATAATGTATGCTGGTAACATGAGTAAATGGGTCTCTGTAGACGTTAAACCTCTCAACGAGTTTTCATACTTTGTTTCGATTGCTTGGTCTGTACTTGGACCGAGATCAATCCCATCCCTCTCCGTCTGCGGTTTCTCTTTTGAGTCGGTACGTTTATGAATATAAGTTCACTTCTGCGATTGAGCTACTGTGAGCGTCTGGGGTTTACATAAACTTCACCCAAGCATTCAATCTGTTCAATGCGAGAGTTACACACACAACATCAAACTAATTAAACTCGAATGTGAAAGCAAGTAGCATTGAACTGTAGTGTACACTACAGTTCAAAAGTCTGGGGTCAGTAATATTTCTTTTTTTAAAAAGAAATGATATATTTTTTCCATTAAAATTGATCAAGTAAGAGTGAAAACAAATATAAATGTTGTTCTTATGAACTTTCTATGAATCAAAGAATCCAGATTTGTTTTTAATCATGGTTTCCACATGAACATGAAGCAGCACAACTGTTTTCAACATTGATAATTGAGCAGCAAATCATCATATTAGACTGGAAATATAAATATAACTGGCTAAACATTTGACAATAGAAAACTTATTGAAATGTGTAATAACATTTCATAATATTACCACTGTAAAAAAATATTGATGGTTTAACTTAAAAAAGTAAGTAACCTGGTTGCCTTAAAATTTTAAGTTGATTGAACTGGAAAAATTGAGTTAATACAATGAAGGAGATTAATTTAACCATCAGAAACTCATAATCATATGTTATCTGAACTAAATAAATTATTTAAGTTGATTTGACAAATGAAAAAATGTTGTGATTACTACACTGTAATTTTTTTTGTTGGTCTAACTTAAAAAAGTAAGTAACCTAGGTTGCCCTAAAATTTTAAGTTGATTGAACTGGAAAAAGTGAGTTAATACAATGAAGGAGATTAATTTAACCATCAGAAACTCAAAATAATAAGTTATCTCAACTAAATAAATTATTATAAAGTTGATTTGACAAAAGAAAATATGTTGTGATAACAAATCTTGAAAATATTTTTTACAGTCTATTTCTGATTAAATAATTGCAGCCTTGGTGAGCAGAATATAAGTTTTTTTTTTTTTTTGCAATATTGAGGTGTGCAATAGTATGTCTTTAATTTTAATAAAGGAAAACATCTTGTGATCCAGTTATTCACGAGGCAGGATTGTGGGCAAAAATAGAGGAAGGTGCAACATCCGTAGAGTCTGAGCTATTTTGGGACGACTGAGTCATAGTCGGTGTACAAACTACAAGGTGACAACGTGTATAGTGGTTCTCGAAGTGTTAGGTACATTGTGTGTGAGTGCGTGTGGATATGAATGCTTTCAGGATTGAAAATGCGTGTGTGTACTATGCTTGGCTGGCAGGAGTAAGCTTGTTTTATTTAGGAGCAAGCTGATTCTTAACGTGCAGCGCTTAGATGTGTGTGTGTGTGTGTGTGTGTGTGTGTGTGTGTGTGAGTCTATAAATATTATACAAAGAGATGCTGTAGGGTTCGCAGCTCTGTCTTTGATGTGCAGCTCTTCTCTGATGCATGTGTATCCAAAAGCGTAAAGCACGTGTCTGATATTTAATGAGAAAGCTCTGATATAGACATGTATATCCAGGCATGATGGATAGGCTGAAAGTGTGTAACAGATGGAGACACCTAGAGAGAGACAATAAGGGGTAAAAATTGAAGTCTGAAATCCAATCTCTTGGTTTACACACACACTCGCTGCTGAGAGATTCACTTTTTGAATGATTCGAGGAGATTTTTCATGAAAAATCTTCTCGAATCATTCAAACAGTGAATCAAACGCAAAGACCCAAAAGATCAATATGCACTCAAACTAATTACACAACGACGGAGAAGTCCATGTGAGGTTTAAAAACGTCACACACATCCCTCCCCTCAGCTGTGATATTCTCTGACTGCACACTTTCATTAGCAAGATGCAGAAGTCAAATATGCATTTTCACTTCACCGTTCCCTGCATGCTAAAACAGATTACAGATTTATTAACAAATTTACAGGTACAAATGAGGTTGTGTTCTTACGTTTTAGGCAAGAATGTGTCAGCTCAACTTTCAGTGTCGTTCTGTCAAACCTTACAAAACGTTACATTCTGTAACATTTTCCAAGAAGCCTTAGTCAAATGAGAACCGTTCTATTGGTTTGAGCGTCTCTATCAGCCTGACACAGCATCACTGGACTAACCAATGACGTGAGTTTGGGGGCGGGATCATTTTCATGTCCAACCAACAGCAGAGAGGTGGAGTAGTTGAGAAACCCATTTGAAAACAATCATTACTCTTGCAATTTTGTGTGGTCACTTTAGCTTTAAGAAGGAAAAAAAAGCAACATTATTCAGTTTTCTAAGGGAATAACATAAAAAAAAAGCTTAAAGGGTCACATTTATTCATGAAATATTACGCTTTTTTATACCATATTGATATGCCAACTTTTTGAATTATTGCTGGGAAAAATAAATACTTAAACATGTATTTTAAAAATATGAATACACTATATTTAAAAATAATAGATTGTTTATTTTTTCCAGTGGACCACAATTTGGATTCAAGGTATATTATAAATTATTAAAAATAGTTGAGGCATATTTTCTATTCAGTCATGGAAAAAAATAATATTTAATCAAGATTATTATTCATATAAGTAAATAAATGTATGCAATAATTAAACACGAAAAATTACAATTAAATATTATTCATATATTATATATATATATATATATATATATATATATATATATATATATATATATATATATTAGGGCTGTGCAAAAATTAATTGCGATTAATCGCATCCAAAATAAAAGTCTGTGTTCTGTTTACATAATGTAATTGTGTGTGCTGTATATAATTATTTTGTATATATAAATACACACACATGCATGTATATATTTCAGAAAATGTGTTATTCATATGTAAAATATTTATATTTATATAATATATATTATGTATTTATATATATATATATATATACAGAATTTAAGCGCAAATAATTCTTAAATATATACATGCATGCATAGGTATTTATATATACAAAATAATTATATACAGCACAAACAAATATATTATGTAAACGCAGACTTTTATTTTGGAAGCGATTAATCGCAATTAATTTTTGTATACCAAAAATTTTGCGATTTTGTAATCGCAATTAAATAATAAAAAAATAATAATAATAATTTTAAGGACTTGCAACTTTCAAACGTATATTTAAGACATTTGAGTACTTTTGAGTACACACCCTGTTTTTATTTAATATTACAACAACTTTTAACACAACATCGATATGATTCCACGAGCCACCATGACGACTGCTTCTCCAAATACTGCTGAAAGTGAAGTGAAGCATCATTAAAAGGCAACACAGGTTTGATTTTGCAGCTAGTGAGAGTGAGAACGGCTGCTGATTTCTGCATGAGGCTTTTCTACACATGATGGAGATGGTGTCAGGGGAGATTGATTTTTTACACGGTCTCTCACACACATAAAAAAAGGGACAGACATCTACAACACAACATAAACTGATGTTTACTGAGCCAAGATTTTTACAATAGCTGAGGTAAAAGCTGGAAAACACAAACAGGAAGACTCAAATGCCATGGAAATAAAAGAGCCTTTTAGATGCTGAGAAACATTTATCAACAGTAACTTAGTGAAAATAGCTTTAAATGTCGTCCAAACGAGGCAGGAAGTTGAGGGACCCCAAACAGCAGGAGGCAGAAAAACAAAACCAGTGCAGAAAATGGGTGGAACATGACACAATTTTAACAGCTTTGTGGCAAACAGGGCGAGGCCGAGAGCTGTGGGAAATGGTGTGAGTGTTAATGAGTCTCACCGAGGAGCTAAAGAAGGATAAAAGGAGGAGTGACGACAGACCAGGCCTGGACTTTTTATGCGGCGTTTTTTTATATGCGGCAGTCCGCTTAACTTTCGTTTCGTTGTTTGTTTATATTATGATTAAAACTTTACGGTGAATGTTCGCCAGTTCCCCCTCTTCTTCCCTGAGCCTTGACAAGCTCGTTTTCAAGATCTCGACCAGACAAAGATTCACAGAGTGAGCTAACAGCCAATCCAGAAAGCAAACAAAGGTATTTGGTTATGAAAACGATGTTCAAACCCAGACAACAATTCAACTACTAGCTAGGAAAATTCTAGTGTGTATAACTTAAAGAGAACTCTTCAGTAGCATCAACTACTATACACATACTAGCAAATATAAATATATGTATGCAATAACCCTAAACCAAACACTATTCCTAACCCTTATTACTCGGTACTTAAATTTATATTTATTTATTATATTTATTTATTATTTATAAATTTATAAGGACACTTTAAAATTAAAGTGCAACCCAAACTGTACAGAAATCCAGATCTAAACCAACACAGATATTGATTTGCGTGTTATTTTTAAATCTAACACCATCTGTCACTTTTCTAATGTAGTGCTCCACTCAAAATGAAGTGTTCATGCTTCAAACAAGAAAAATAAACATGTTTTCCCTTTGAATTAAGTTTTTTTTTCTTCCACTTTGGCAGATCATTTTTCATAAACTCACTTAATTTTGATAACTTCAAGACTTGATACCTTATGTCATTTGGTTTCTCAAGTAAATGTGTCTTGATTAAAGAATATCTGAGTAAGAACATCTTTTTTTCTTTGTTTTTGCAGTGTGCATAATTAGGCAATTTAATCTTTTATTTATTTATTATTAAAATAATTATTTTCAGTAATGTATTATTAATTCAAATATTTTTCTGTGAAGGACCCTTGTCATGCTTCCCTAAGAATTTGCTTTAGAAGTTTTTCGGAACAGAGCCGATGTGTTCACATTTCTATGAAGGAAAATAAATGCCATCCGACCATATTTCCATGCTCACGTGCAAAGGAGACATACGCGTTTTCATCTTTCTTACACACACAGAGCAGCTGACAGAAGGAATCAAGTTTTTACTTTCAGAAATCTGACTAATCATCATGCAAATTAAACCTCACAGTCTGTGAATTAGACACACTGTGCAATTACAGCCAATTATTACTGGAGCAGTCACAAGCGTTTAATTATCATCAGAACAGAGAGAGCGAGAGAGGACCAACTGATGCTCTGGATGTTGGCATTTCAGTTTGAAGAAGAGGAAGAGAAAAGGATGGAAAACAGGAAAGTTCTCATTTGGCAGGGCGATACAGCAATCACTCATGAGGATGAGAAGAGCGAGGAACGGAGACTGTGAGATAGACGAGGGACAGATAGACGAGGAAAGACATCTGCTCCCAAGGGGAGATTGGGAAAAATCAGGTAGTCTTCACTCCCATCTGCTGATGTTTTTCTGGCCTATTTCTTCTCTTTTTTTTTTTGATCCGTCTCTCCTTACGCCTTTCTTTGAACTCACATATTATTATACGTTTATCTTATTCTAGGCCTATTTAACCAGCGGCTAAATTGAAATTTTCAGAGGCCTGCCTGGGGTTTCAGTTTAATTACTGCAACCTAAAAAAAAATGATGTAAACTGTATTAGACACATTAGGGAAATCAAATTGAGGTCAAATACGGTTTCTTAGGGGTTTGCAGAAAAAAAGTGCATTATATCGATAGATTCAGTTGAACTTTATGAATGATAATAAGGGCTGGGTGATAAATATATATGAAATTGAATTTATTTAATATATAAAATAAGACTAAAATAAGACATGGATGGATGGTGTAAGATCATGGATGGATGGATTGGTAGATCACGGATGGATGGTGTAAGATCATGGATGGATGGATTGGTAGATCACGGATGGATGGTGTAAGATCATGGATGGATGGATTGGTAGATCACGGATGGATGGTGTAAGATCATGGATGGATGGATTGGTAGATCACGGATGGATGGTGTAAGATCATGGATGGATGGATTGGTAGATCACGGATGGATGGTGTAAGATCATGGATGGATGGTGTAAGACCACGGATGGATGGATTGGTAGATCACGGATGGATGGTGTAAGATCATGGATGGATGGTGTAAGACCACGGATGGATGGATTGGTAGATCACGGATGGATGGTGTAAGATCATGGATGGATGGATTGATAGATTACGGATGGATGGTGTAAGATCATGGATGGATGGATTGGTAGATCATGGATGGATGGTGTAAGATCACATTCGAATGGATTGATAGATTACGGATGGATGGTGTAAGATCATGGATGGATGGATTGGTAGATCACGGATGGATGGTGTAAGATCACAGATGGATGGATTGGTAGATCACGGATGGATGGTGTAAGATCATGGATGGATGGATTGATAGATTACGGATGGATGGTGTAAGATCATGGATGGATGGATTGGTAGATCATGGATGGATGGTGTAAGATCACATTCGAATGGATTGATAGATTACGGATGGATGGTGTAAGATCATGGATGGATGGATTGGTAGATCACGGATGGATGGTGTAAGATCATGGATGGATGGTGTAAGACCATGGATGGATGGATTGGTAGATCATGGATGGATGGTGTAAGATCACATTCGAATGGATTGATAGATTACGGATGGATGGTGTAAGATCACGGATGGATGGATTGGTAGATCACGGATGGATGGTGTAAGATCACGGATGGATGGATTGGTAGATCATGGATGGATGGTGTAAGATCACATTCGAATGGATTGATAGATTACGGATGGATGGTGTAAGACCATGGATGGATGGATTGGTAGATCACGGATGGATGGTGTAAGATCATGGATGGATGGATTGGTAGATCACGGATGGATGGTGTAAGATCACGGATGGATGGATTGGTAGATCACGGATGGATGGTGTAAGATCACGGATGGATGGATTGGTAGATCACGGATGGATGGTGTAAGATCATGGATGGATGGATTGATAGATTACGGATGGATGGTGTAAGATCACAGATGGATGGATTGGTAGATCATGGATGGATGGTGTAAGATCATGGATGGATGGATTGGTAGATCACGGATGGATGGTGTAAGATCACGGATGGATGGATTGGTAGATCACGGATGGATGGTGTAAGATCACGGATGGATGGATTGGTAGATCACGGATGGATGGTGTAAGATCACGGATGGATGGATTGGTAGATCACGGATGGATGGTGTAAGATCATGGATGGATGGATTGATAGATTACGGATGGATGGTGTAAGATCACAGATGGATGGATTGGTAGATCATGGATGGATGGTGTAAGATCATGGATGGATGGATTGGTAGATCACGGATGGATGGTGTAAGATCACGGATGGATGGATTGGTAGATCACGGATGGATGGTGTAAGATCATGGATGGATGGATTGATAGATTACGGATGGATGGTGTAAGATCATGGATGGATGGATTGGTAGATCATGGATGGATGGTGTAAGATCATGGATGGATGGATTGGTAGATCACGGATGGATGGTGTAAGATCGTGGATGGATGGATTGGTAGATCACGGATGGATGGTGTAAGATCATGGATGGATGGATTGATAGATTACGGATGGATGGTGTAAGATCACGGATGGATGGATTGGTAGATCACGGATGGATGGTGTAAGATCATGGATGGATGGATTGATAGATTACGGATGGATGGTGTAAGATCACAGATGGATGGATTGGTAGATCATGGATGGATGGTGTAAGATCATGGATGGATGGATTGGTAGATCACGGATGGATGGTGTAAGATCACGGATGGATGGATTGGTAGATCACGGATGGATGGTGTAAGATCATGGATGGATGGATTGATAGATTACGGATGGATGGTGTAAGATCATGGATGGATGGATTGGTAGATCATGGATGGATGGTGTAAGATCATGGATGGATGGATTGGTAGATCACGGATGGATGGTGTAAGATCATGGATGGATGGATTGGTAGATCACGGATGGATGGTGTAAGATCATGGATGGATGGATTGATAGATTACGGATGGATGGTGTAAGATCATGGATGGATGGATTGGTAGATCACGGATGGATGGTGTAAGATCACGGATGGATGGATTGGTAGATCACGGATGGATGGTGTAAGATCACGGATGGATGGATTGGTAGATCACGGATGGATGGTGTAAGATCACGGATGGATGGTGTAAGATCACGGATGGATGGTGTAAGATCACGGATGGATGGATTGACAGATTACGGATGGATGGTGTAAGATCCATGTCAGATGGATGGATATAATAAGATAAGTATTAATTGTTTTTATATGTATTTTGTTCTGACTCTACTATATTTCCCAAGCTGAAGAAATGCTAAATGGCTAAACGAGTTGATTACAGTAAAGAGGGGGTCAATTGACTTGTTTTAGTTAATAAAATGGCCAACGAAAAGCAAAACCAGTCGAGAAGCCCAGAAATGGAGGACACATGGTAGAGTTAAATCCCTGCAGAATGGGTCCAAAAAACAGGTTTTGTATTATTCACACACACACACACACACACACACACACACACACACACACACACACATAAACCTGTACTCCCAAGAGTGCTTAAGAGGGCGAAATGACTGTCACAAACTCTCGTCCATCTCCCAGACCTCATATATAACCTTTCCTTGCTTTTCTCAAGCCTTTTCCACAGGTGCATTTTTGGCCATGCTCTCGGACTGAGGCACTTTACTCTGTGTGTGTGTGTGCGAGCATGAGAGTGATGAAAGAATATTTGCTGATGTTCTGAATCAGGAGATGGATGTAAGGGCTTGAAAACATAAAGAGCCAAGGCTTTCATTGCTGATGGCAAAGGCACAGACATTTCCAGAAACTTCATTTACTTCCAATCTGCTTAGCAGAGAGGGAAATATTGGCTGTGCATTGAACAGTCTGTGCCGAGAATGTTCTGCTGTGATCATCAATCTTGCCCTTCAAGAACAGGTGTGAGCTATGCCCTTTTTTTGTGTGTTTGCTCTAATAATGCCTGTGGTCAGGATTTGAGTTCGGACAGCTGGCCAAGATGGGCTTAAAAACCAGTCTTGCTCTCGGCACTGTAGAAACACACTCTAATGCAATAATGCATTTCTATACCTGAGGTGCATCTTGTCCCCTGAGCACCTCATTTATCTCCTTAAAGGGATAGTTCACCTAAAATGAAAATTCTGTCATCATTTATATGAAAAACTGTCATACAGGTCCAGTTCCTTTCTTTCTTCCCTAGAACATAAACAAATATTGAATTTATTTTGAGACATGTTGAGAGTTCAGTGGTCACTAAAACATATCAGTAATGACCAAATAAATGAGAATGACAAATGGACACAGTAAAGAGCAATAACACAAACATGAACTATATTAATATGAACTCATTTTAGGGGGCAAATGTACATTTTTCTATGTTAAATTTGTGAAGTTTTTCAAATTTAAGGAAACATTACAGAAAATACATTACTTACTTGATCCAATACTTTTGATTATAATTTAATATGCAATATATTTACTATATTTGCCTTTTGTGTGAGTTTGCTCTAAACAGGCAAAATAATTCATCTGAACTATTTTATTGATAATGTATTTGAATATTACTGCATTTAAGGCAACTAAATGTGTAATGACAACATTATATTTTAAATTCCTTTAACTCATTAAAATATGCTAAAGGAGTACCTCACTTAAAAAAAAAAAAACTTTTGCTGATAATTTACTCACCCCCTGATAATTTACTCACCATGTCATTCTTTCTTCAGTCGAAAAGAAATTAAGGTTTTTGATGAAAACATTCCAGGATTTTCTCCATATAATGGACTTCAATGGGAACCAAACGGTTCAAAGTCCAAAAGACAGTTTCAGTGCAAACTTCAAACTGTTCAAAGGGCTTTAAATGATTACAGACGATGAATAAGGTTCTTATCAAGCGAAACGATCGCTCATTTAAAATAAAAAACAAATTGAGTTTTATAAGCTCAAATGGTCGCCTTGCTCTGTTCTGTAATGCGCGTTTGTGACTCTCCTGTTCGAACTCGTTTATCAAAATGAACGAATTAAAACGAACGAACGAAATGAGTTGAGTTGACTCGGAAAAAGATTTGTTCATTCTGATTTTTTTTAAATGAGCGATCGTTTCGCTTGATAAGACCCTTATTCATCGTCTGAAATCGTTTTAAGCCCTTTGAACAGTTTGCACTGAAACTGTCTTTTGGACCTTAAACCGTTTGGTTCCCATTGAATCCATTATATGGAAAATCCTGGAACCTTTTCGTCAAAAACCTTAATTTCTTTTCGACTGAAGAAGAAAGAAAGACGTGGACATCTTGGATGACATTGGGGTGAGTAAATTATCAGCAAAAGTTTTTTTTTTAAAAGTGAACTACTCCTTTAAGTCAGTGTAATGTGATTTAAGTTGAAAAGACTTAAACATCTAAGTTGATTGTACTTAAAAAAAAATTCACACATCTACCACATCACATCACATCTACCTTCACGTCGAGTGGTAACTGGCAATAACATTATGATAAATGTCTATATTGGCAGCCAAGACTAACTGTTCTCTCTTTGCAACTGTAAAAAAGATCTTATCTCTAATTTCAAGTTCCCATTACTTGACTCTTTGCTAAGTCAAAATGAGAAGAAGTAAAACGAGTCTGTGTGTAGAGGCATATGACTGAGCAGGAAGAGAAATCAATTTCATCGACAAGAGAGAGCGAAACGTTAATCATTATGGTTTCGATTAACCAAATATTCCTCAAAGAAACAACACTGATCACCTAGTAAACAAACCTGGAAAAGGTCAATGTGTAATTGATAACAAGAGCACTGGAGACTCTATAGATACACAGTTAATATTTCAAATGCAAGGCAATGCAGACGACTCATGTTACACACTTCTGTCATCAAACTCTTAGCTTCAAGTTTCTGGACATTTCTAGAGGTCAACGTTTGTTGTTTTCATTTCCAACAGCAAATGGAATAAATCCAACACTGAGAAATTCAAAGGAAACATGAAAAGCCCTTAATAACAGAAAAGATAATCTCATTTTCTATTCGACTTACAACGCCAATTCAATCAAAACCTGATTATGACATTTTGTAAGTGTAAACAGAGCAAATAACACTCAAAATGTTTTCCAGTATAGGAACTGACTGGAAGCTTTGTGTCACGGTTATGTTCAGTTCAGCCCAGCTCACACTACAGGATTTTAAGCCCGAATCATTGAGCTCACCGATACGTCTGGCGATGAACGCTCGCCAATCTGTTAGTAAAGCCAACAACGCACCAAAGACGCTCGCAGACGCTTCGCCGAGCCCAGAAAAATATCTAGCATGCTAGATATCCAGAGCCGTCACACGACTCAACCTCAGTGATGTCATGAGCTACAGCCAATCAGAGCAAGGAATGGGTTGAGGTCAGCGGGTAAATTTTATTTTTTATTTTTTTCGCAGAGCAAATCATATGCAAATCACCTACATAATTTAGGGTGTAGTATAAGTAGGTAAACTGGGACGCAGCGAGTCTGTCCGGTCATGTTTCAATAAGTGTGTGTCTCCTGCTTCCTGTTTGAATTTGTACATATTTGGATTCTTATATAGCCTTGTATTGGAAGTTTATTTATTTTTTCTTATTCATCAGTCACACGTTACAGTTACACTTTTTACTTAATTTTTTAGTTTAAAAAAAGTAAATTTCCGACGTTTTGTGACAACATCGGAGCATGAAGTAAGTTGTCACAATGTAACCTGTCAGTGTCAATAAACCAGCAATAGCTGATTTTAAACTGTGAAGCAATTATGGGTTTTTGAATTAGATAACCACAAAAACTTAAAATATACTGAAATATACCTCGTCAGCTCAATTTTTTTCATTATATATTTTGAATTAGTTTTTATTTAATATTTTCAATTTTCATTTTAGTTAAGGTTTTAATCGTTTTTTTTTTATTTTTTACAATTTTATTATTTAAAAAAAAATATGTGTAGTCTTTCTTTCTTAGTTTGTTATTTTAGTACATCAAGTTAAACTAAATGAAAATGTGACATCTTGCTATAGCAAATATAGAAATAAAAGGATAAAACTTTAACTTATTTTATCGGTTAATGTTTTTATTTCAAGTAACAATTTTAATGGTTTTAGATTTAGTTAAAATAACCCTGTGACAACTTTCTGAATGAAAATAGCCCCGACATGCCACATGCAATACAATTCGCTTTCACAACGAAAACATTTAAGAAACTGTTTTAAACATATATCATATCCTGAAGCAATCTACCCCTGTCCTAACTTGACGCAAAACTGAAATCCAGAGATGGTTGATCTGAAAGTCAATCTGGACAGGACCAGTAAGGCTATTCCAGTGATACCCATATTCCAGAGTTGGGAAAGTAGGATGCATGTATATAAGACTAGGCCTAAACCACAACCTAATTATCATGGCAATGAAATAAGTGCTTTTGGGAGTTTCAACCAATTATGAAGGCATTATATAATCATGACAAAAGAAGATAAATGTGGCAATAAAAAAAAAACAGGATAAAAAGTGTTTCTACATTAGAGCAATAATAAAGCGCACATCCCTGAGGGGAGTCGTGCCTCCACACTGACATTCATAAAGGCCCGTTCAGTTTTACTGCACCTCAGTCATTGTAATTGATTTAATTCTGTTATAAATGTTCCTGTCAGTCAAATGTCAAGAGAGTCACATCCCTAATGTGCATGAGCGCTTTGACTAAATGACCAAATTAAATCTATAATTACGGCTTTATAAAACAACCCCAAAATTACTATTAGACTTAATTAGTGAAATTTTCAACAATGAAGAAACAAAACAAATTCATCAGACCTTCAATTTAAACAATTTAAAATGTTTTAAATGTTCTCAGATTCTGCTGAAATGTTGAATTAATTAAACAATTTAATGATAATTCTTTGCAAATATTAACATAAAATAAATAAAAATAAATCAATCAATATAGAAACTGAAAATACAAAATCCAGGATTATCCGCACAGCAGAAGTTATGTAGGGCTGCATTAAAGAAACAGAAGTCAAACATTTTCTGATTTACTTCCCAAAATGCCAATATTTTAGACAGAAGATGAATACTATGAATATGAAAAAACAAACAAAAAAAAAGATGTTCCTTCTAACTCAGACAAACTCATTTCAGAATGCATACTTTTCTACACTTCCACATTTTACAGGAATTATCTTCCATTTCATTCCAAAAAATGATATTCTCTGCTTGCGTAAACGTATATTTGATATGGTCTTTTTATACTTTATTATTACTGGATTTTAAAATTCTTTGCCAGTGTTGTGTTTTGACAGCCTTGCCCCTGAAGACTCACAAAACAGGATGGAAAGTTTGTGGGGTTAAAGGTCAGCTGATGTATTTTGTCTGCATATTTGACAGCAGACACCAAGATGAAAGAATGTGTGCACATGCATAAGAGTTTTAAAGCTGTGTGTCCTCCTATAGAAACACAACATAATGATGAATAACACACATAATGACAGGAGTGTCATTTAAAACTTTCTGTTGAAAACACAGGGGCTTTTTCCAACAGACAGACAGACGGACGGACAGATAGATGTACAGACAGACAGACAGATAGATAGACGGATAGATGGACAGACAGACAGATTAGATAGATAGATAGATAGATGGATGGATGGATGGATGGATGGATGGATGGATGGATGGATGGATGGACGGACAGATTAGATAGATAGATAGATAGATAGATAGATAGATAGATAGATAGATAGATAGATAGATAGATAGATAGATAGATAGATAGATAGATAGATAGATAGATAGATAGATGGAAAGATGGACAGACAGACAGACAGACAGACAGATAGATAGATAGATTAGATAGATAGATAGATATAGATAGATAGATAGATAGATAGATAGATAGATAGATAGTAGATAGATAGATAGATTAGATAGATAGATATCAGTATTACTGCATTTGAAATGTAAAGTAAATTTACAAATATGTTCATAAATGCAAAAAAAAAAAAAATCTAACTTTGTAACCACCCACACCCACACACACACACCCACACACACACACACACAATGTTCATGTTTTACTTGTATATACCATACAAAAAGTATATTCTCTCCCCTTACACTAAACCACAGAGGATGTTGCATTTTACATTTGTAAAGCATCATTCAGTTTTATTTATACACCGTT
>NW_024121499.1:3520425-3552649 GCF_016745375.1 Pimephales promelas | reverse complement strand
ATCTTTTTCCGAGTCAATTCAATGGTTTTGTTCGTTGAATGAATCACAAACATGCATCACAGAACAGAGCAAGGCGACCATTTGAGCTTATAAAACTTAAACTTTGTTATTTATTTATTAAATGAGTGATCATTTCGCTTGATAAGACCCTTATTCATCGTCTGGAGTCGTTTAAAGCCCTTTGAACAGTTTGCACTGAAACTGTCTTTTGGACCTTGAACCGTTTGGTTCCCACTGAAGTCCATTATATGGAGAAAATCCTGGAATGTTTTCATCAAAAACCTTAATTTCTTTTCGACTGAAGAAAGAAAGACATGGACATCTTGGATGACACGGGGGTGAGTAAATTATCAACAAAAGTTTTTTCAAAAGTGAAAGACGAGTAGACTCTTATCGTCTCAGGGTGTAACAGAGTTAAAAATGCACTTTTAATAATTATTATTTTCAAATTAGCATCTTTGAATTTCATTTATCATTTAATGATTTTGAGTATTTGTGAATTTTATCTCATTGAGTTATTTTTATGTATCTTAATTTTTGTTCCTCCTAAGCTTCCGTAGTGTACCGTCTCCCTCAGTCTCGTTTTGCACTGCTGAGGGTAAGTTGAGTGAAAATGTGCTGCTGAGCGAATGTACTGTTTTCTATGGAAAATGAATCATTTAAGCTATCATTTTCAATGCATGTCTGATGTTAATTCATTAACACTATGTGGCGGTCTCGGGCCGCGCCATGTGAACAATGTAGATCGTCAGTTTTCAGCGTCCCTTTTAAATAGTGTAAATGCTGTATCTTTGTATGTTGAGGGAAGCAGAGGTGCTGTAAAAGGAAGTCAGAAGGCAATTAATGTGCATTTGTGTTCTGCAGGAGCCAATAAATTGTGAAAGTCATCATATCCTGAGTCGTCCTTTACATCGCCCGACCAGACCCGTTACATTGGTGCCGTGACCCGGATGAGAGTGAGGTTTAGGGGGGTGAGTGTAACAGAAGCCAGCTAGTAGTTGTGTGCAAGTAAACCTCACTCCTCTAATCTCAATACACTCTTAAAAGAAATGGTTCTATTTAGAACCAGAAATGGTTCCATCCCCCGCTTCATATGTGGAACTCCAAAATGGTTCTATATAGAACCATTTTTTTTTGTAAAAGGTTCTATTGGCCAAGTATGGAACCCCAGGGTTCTATATAGAACCCAGAGGAACCCTTTGTTTAAGAGTGTATAGAACCTTTTAGGGGTTCCAAATACGTAGCGCTAATAGAACCTTTTAAGGTTCTATACAGAAGCTTTTATTCTAAGAGTGTAGGCGCTCTAGCGACAGACGCTAGAGGCTGCAGTCTATAGCCTCCTTGTTAGAGCGCCCGACTCTCATGCCGGAGACCCGGGTTCGAGGTCCGCTCGGAACGGGTCGAGTAGGACCCGGGTGGAGGGGTTACAAGTGCGTGGGAATAACATAGTTTAATATGAAAAAACGTTGGAGTATCCCTTTAAGCTTCGTGTGAGGAATTATCATTTCCATGCAATAATCATTTAAACAAATCTAAAATAATTAAGCTAATCAGATGGCTTCAGATATCATCATTCCCATCCACACTGAGGCAGAATAACAGAAATTACTTTGTGATATGGCATTTAAAGAAAGAACACATGACCTTTTCCTGTTGCTTGATTACAGTAACAATCTTTACAAACAAAACATCCTGCCACCCACCCAACACACGGACACAACAACATCAGGCACATCATCTATTTAATCACAGCCATCTCTCAAAGTTAAAGCTGCGGTTAAGTCCACCTATACACAAACGCATAAGCGCATACGATGAAAAACAACTTGTACACTCAGCACCCAGTCAGCCACTACAGTTTTTATGACTCCCCCCCCCCCATCCCGCTCATTGTCGTATCCCTGCGGCATACAGAAGTGCTGGCCTTTCCATTCTCAAATCTCTCTCTCTCACACACTCAGCTATTAAGCCTCTACCATGATGGGTGGTGGCAGTTTAATTTATTTATGTCTAGGGGAGAAAAAAAAAAGATTTTGCTGCCCCCTAAAGGTGTGGAGGGGAACAAGTCAAATGAATATATCATTCACCAGAAAATCACGTGAAAACTAACAGCATGTTTAATGTTTATGTTTAATATCTGGGGTCTCTGAAATTCTAAACATGGATGCTAGTTTCATGGATGTAATTTAGATTTACTATTTATATTAGAAGTTCATTTAAGCTCTGGAAAAGTCACAAAGCCATCAACCTGACACTTTGAGTTATCGGGGTCTCTTAGATCTCGTTACTTCAGTGGTTTATAAAGCAGGGATGAAGCAGACAGATCCGATGAGCACTGTATGTGATTAAAATTTGCCAATTTAAATCAGCGTCAATGCGCTGAAACATTCAAAAGCTGGATAAAGTAATAAACAGCACAGAACCCAGAAACAACCAAGATTAATCAAGTGCAAAAATGCTTATTTACAGCCAAAGCCATTTTGGAGGAATTACATTGCACTAATATCTATATTTGATGAATGAGAGCATGTTGTGGGGAACACTAGGGAGAGGGAGACGCTAAAAAGAAGATTATTATTCACTCGATTATAACAGCAACCCAAAGAGACTAGTCTAATCCTCTGTAGATTTCCCGCCTGGCTGCCACCTTCATTTCCTAATGGCACAAAGAGAAATATAATCCTACTTTCTCACATGTTTTTAAAGAGCAGGCGTCTTATTGTGGCCTAATAAACATGAATGAAAAGATTTACAGATAGAAAAATAGAGAGATGATAAATAAGTATGTTTATAAGGATCATTCCAGTAGGAGAATGCACCTCAGTAGCTTTTTATATAGCATGACATAAACTTGGGGGGTTTATATATCATGAACGCACCTCTCTGTGAAGTTTCGGAGGACGGTGAGCAGGTTAGACAGCATGTTTGCCTTGCTTCTCGCCTTTTTCCGGTGTTTAGGGTGTGGGCTGCGCTGCCTGGAAAAGAATGAATAAAATGAAGATCATTCACAATAAACAGAAAACTGTTTACTGTAAGAGTTTTATTAACATACACACGACATACATATTGATATACATTTGATGTATTTATTTTGACATTCAAGCGTACAAATACTTTTTACGGGCCATTATAGGTAAAAAGGAAAGAGTGCAAGAAGGAAAGTAGATCAATTTTTCAAGGAGATTCTTTTAATACCCTATTGGGTAACACTTTATTTGAAGTGTGTGCATAACCATGACATGTCTTGAATATGAAGTAGGATTTATGCATGTTTAAGTGTCTTTCCCTCAATAATGGCATTTTGAATGCAAATATGACATTGTTTAAGATGTCTTTGTTATGACAACTTGACATAAAATGAAATTAAACTGTCATGTGGTTGGCTTTGACATTGGCTGTCATGAGGCATTATAACTGAATTTGTCATTAAAAAAGTTATAATGGCTTCATGACAGGCAATGTCAAAACCAACACCTGACAGTTTAATGTAATGTTAACCAATAAAGCTAGGTGGTTTCTTAAGTTTGATCATTAATCTGCTATGTCATGTTTATGACGGGTAGTGTTGTCTTAGTAATGTCAAGTTGTTGTGACAAAGACACTGACAGGTTATGATGTCTTGGTTTATGTCAAGATGTCATAACAAAGACATCTCAAACAATGTCATATTTGCATTAAAAATGTCATAACTGAGCGAATGTTGTCACAAACATGCATAAAACTTCCTTCATATTCATAACATACGTCATGTCATGATTATGAAGTTGATAAAATATTCCGTGGTAAACAACTTGGCGACGCTTGAAACATTTTGCTCTACAACATAACCCATATCGGAAACACAAATTAAGTATGTATGTTTCTAATAAGTAACTAAGAACGTTTGGGGTGTGAGTGTGTACAGTTTACATTATAGAACAAAAACGTCCAGTATGATCAACTTATGTTTACCACAGACCCTATTTTACTCAAAAATCAAAAACCCCATCATGAAAACCCATAGGACAATCTCGAGGGGAACCACTGGCAAATGAGCTTTCTGGGTTTTGAAGTCACGATCACAGCACTATAAGGGGTCATCAGTCATGAAGCGAAGTCTCGCGTATGCGTTCTGTATGTGTGAAATGGTGGGTTTGGATGTGAGAGTGTGTTTGTGCGTGTGAAACAGATGGCAGGCTGTCTCTTCGGCTCCTGCTAAGCGCTGTGCTTTCCCTGAGCTTCATGTGACAGGTGCTGGACTGCTGCTTTACAGCATAGTGAGAATGGATTCATCTAAAATTCAGCACAAAACACATACCTTCACAAACGCCCCCAATTTGTGAGTGTGCTAAAATGTATGTGTATTTTACTGCCACATAAAACAAGCAAATACATTCTCTCCAGCCCTCAACCTAAAAGCACATCACTGGTCTGGTATCACACTGCGCCTGTTAACTAGGATGATTTAATAATAGTGCTTTCCGTTATGTTGTAGTTCACTATCTACTCTTTGACATTGTCTCAATCCACTCCCTGTTTCCCTACTTCATCCATCAGTGTATTGTGAACACAGATTCAGACACTAGCAATGGCCTTGATCCACTAAATATTGAGACACTGATGACTCAAAATCCTTAAATGTATATTAGAGCCCGACCGATAAAGGATTTTGAAGGCCGATACCGATACAAATATTTTTTGGTTTTAAAATCCGATATTCCGATATATCGGCCGATATTTTTTTGAATTTTTTTTTTGAATTTCAGAAACGCGCAGTAAAACTTTAACAGATTTCCCTAACATTAGTTATTTGTAGTTATTTATGAGTTTTAACTAAAATATTATGATAATGCATTTTAAATAGAAACTTGTTTCTTTTATTGTCACAACAGAACAGACTGATGATATTGGCATTAGCTAGCTTTATGGTTAGCTAGTCTATGAGTGTTTAGCTTGCCAACAGGAACGGTGTAGAATGCCCTCTGGTGGACAAACTATACAACTCCAAGACTCATGACATGGTTCAAGCGTGTTTCGTCCGTTTTTATTTTATTTTTTAAATATTCATTTATCGGCCATTATAACTGCCGATACCGATAGTTTGGAAAATGCCTGATATCGGCCGATAATATCGGCCTACCGATATATCGGTCTGGCTCTAATGTTTATGAGGATATACATCATTAGGTCATAAAACATAACTGGTAAAAACAAAATTGATGTACGGCATACAGCATTGTGAAATATGCATTATCTTGCAGTTTATTACTTATTAAAACAGTTCATGTACATAAAATAAATAACAATTCTTCTGAGTCGATCTACGAACGCCGATCCAAGTGCGCTGAACTGTGCAGAATCTCATATGGTCTGTTTCCGGAAGAAACACGAACACGAACCATTTTCTTCTCTTCAATATGTACACGTAGCCTACTGTTCACGCTCACCTTATCACCTTATTCACATCTCACCAGCGCACTTGGATCGGCGTTCGTAGATCGAACGGTAGAGACTATTTTTCAAAGATGGCTTCTTCCTGTATTCGCGAAGTTGACTGTATGTATAAAATATCTTCTTATTAAACTGTTTGGACACTGACAAAGTTATCAATACTTCGGTTTGAATGTAGAGACCCTTATTATGCTACCGTGTTACTGTGGGGCTATTTTGAGCCTTGTTAGTGGTAATAACAAGCGATTTTTATTTGTCATTACTCTATGCCCTATATACTAGCGTTATACTAGCGTTATAGGCTAAACTGTTTTTAGAGATAAAACTATTTACATTCGGCAATCATGAAAACAAATTTTAGATAACGGTTGACTAGGTAACAATGTCTAATTAGACCAAAGGTTCATTTTGCGCCGGAGTTCTTCTTTAACTCATTACTCCAGACTAACATGCCATCTAGAAGCTTGCATTCTGCAAGTGAACGTCACCTCGTGGTTCTCAAAGAGGCACAAAATCACTTTCATGGACCTTTACCTTGATTATATTATACGTGCAGGGTTTCTCATAAAATAAGAATAAAAGTACGGAGCCCCTAAAGGGACATGGTGAAGAAAAAATGATCACAAAGCACTTCCTAGAGAGATTCACTTCCTAGTAATTCCCAGCATGCACCATAATCAGTGTGTCGGCCATGTTTAAAGAGTGGCGCGACCAAAAAAAGGGAGGGAAAGCAAACTTTCTCTGGGAACGCAAAACATTTCTTCAACTTTTTGGTTACGCCCCCCTTTAAACCTGTCTGACACACTGATTATGCTGGGAATATTTTTACGCAGTGAATAAAATGACTTTCCAGATAGTGAACTACTACTAAATTAGTGAGGTGATTGAAACACCCCTACCTTCAAACTGTCTCATCCTGCACAGCACTCTGGGTAATTATGAAATCATTCAGGCAGTATGACAGACAGATCTGGCACAGTTTTGATTTAGTATGTTGCTCTCCTCTGTACAACTGAGTCAACAGAGACGGTGTTTAACTGAAGGGAAGATAAACAGAAAGTATGATAGACAGAAATGGAGAGCAATAATATCCATCATTCATTAAAGTTATATAGGCACAGTGTGTAATCCATTAGCCAGCTACACTTGAAACGCTGGCTTTTCGGCGTGCTGTGTGCATGTGTCCGTGTGTGTGCTACTATGTGTGCACTTGAAGCCCAAAGTGCCTCTATCCATTTTAAGCTGGCGGAAAGACGAGTGCAATATTGATTTTACTGTTCACACCCTACTGAAGGGCAGATAACCAGCCAAATCTGCTAAATGTGGCGTAAAGCGTTACACAACTTACAGGTGCACAATGTCACACAACTAAAGACATACAACATGCTCAGCTCTCACAAGAGCATCTTTTCACTCTGTCCAGAGTCTCTTTAGCATTAATTCAATTCAGTGCAGTCATATTCTCCACAGGGGCCGTAGCAATATACGAGCTAAAACAATTTGCAATGAAATGGTAATGATAATACTTCACATTCTTTTCCTGACTGCCCGAGGCATGGAGCTGAATGGCATCACGCAGCATTACCAACACAATTTATCTCACCTCCTCAGGTCTTGCACTCAACACACACACACACACACACACACATAGGTTTTCATGTTTTATGGGGACTTAATGCTTTTTTCCGCCACTGAATAAAAAAAAAAAAATTGTGACTTTTTTTATCTCACAATTGCAATATATAAAGTCAGAATTGCGAGATATAAAGTCAGAATTGCGAGATATAAAGTCAGAATAACGTGTTATAAAGTCACAATTTTGAGAAAAAAAAGAATTGCGACTTTTTCTCTCACAATTCAGACTTTTTTTCTCTCAATTGCGAGTTTACATCTCGCAATTCTGACTTTATAAGTAAATGACCGAGTCATTTGGTTCAACGAATTGACTCGGAAAAAGATTTGCTCATTTTGATGAACGAGTTCAAACAGCAAAGTCACGAACGTGCATCGCAGTACAGAGCAAGGCGAGCATTTGAGCTTATAAAACGTTGTTGTTATTTTTTTTAAATTGAAGTGTCTTTTGGACCTTGAACCGTTTGGTTCCCATGGAAGTCCATTATATGGAGAAAAATGCTGGAATGTTTTCATCAATGTTGTCTTAATTAACGTTCTTAATGTTTTCTTAATTTCTTTTTGCCTGAAGAAAGAAAGACAAGCACATCTTGGATGACATGGGGGTGAGTACATTATCAGCAAATGTTTTTTGAAAGGTGAACTACTCCTTTAATTCTTTGGCCATTCAAAGACACCGACAAAGCAAACAAATATGACAAAAATAGGATACAAATTACAAACAATTTTCATGTTTTTCTACATAAAGCACTCACAGAAACTTGTTGTTGGCGCTGCCCACGACTGATCACCGGTGTGTTACTCATCAGGGTGTTTCTAAAAATGCTTATGATGTTGTGGCTCGTTGCCAGGGTGTTGCTATGCAGTTGCTAAGGATGCTACGGTGATGTGGGTGGTTTCCAGTTGCTAAAGATGTTATGCTTTTATGCGTGCTTGCCAGGTCATTGTTATGCAGCGGTCAAGGTTGCTAGTATGCAGTGGGTGCATGCCAGGGTGTTGCTCTTCAGAGTATTTTAAAACGCATTGTTAAGCAGATGCTAGGGCATCACAGTATGAATGGTTGCCCACCCGCAATTTTTTGATCTCCAGATTTACAGATTTTTTTCCACCCGGTTTATCATCTGCCAAGCTAACACCACTTGTCTCCTCAACAGGCTCAGTACTTAGGGTTAGAGGTTTAGAAAAGAGCCTTGCCAAGCACCTCTAATTATAACCAAGGCACGCACAACAGTGTCAGAAGTAGAGATAGAAAGAGAGGAGATTTGAGGAAAGAGCTAGTCATGAACATAGATAAGAAAAATCTGCTGGGAGAAGAGCTGCAGCTCTCAGCCAAAAGAGCAGGCTTGTTTTGTTAGATTCACTTCAGCAAAAAAAGACAATGTGGTCTGCAGAAGTGACCCCATGTAATGAACTGATTGATGATTACAATTACTCTCAGTCTGAATAACAGCGATGCCATAGGGATTATTAGAGCTGACAGCATAGCGACACGCAAAGAGCAATTACACACTTACACATGCACACTTATGTTCACAGACATATTACACGATGGAACATGTTTAACTCTTTCCCCGCCAGCGTTTTAAAAAAAAGTTGCCAGCCACCGCCAGGGTTTTTGACGATTTTCGCTAAATTTGAATGCCCCGCTGAATATTTTCTTCCATGAATATATGAAGATGATATATATAAAAATAAAGATCTGAGCCTCTGCTTTTAGGCAAAAAAAACGTTTTTATTTTATCTTCATCTGTTCTTTTTTTATTGCCTCTTGAACAGAGGTAGGTTTCGTCAAAAACACAACATTTTGGACAAAAAACTGAGAAAAAGGTATTTTTATCAAACAAGTGCATTTAAAAGCAGAATACATTCAGATGTTGTTTCCTTCATATATAAAACTTTCCAAAATAAATTAAAAACATAAAATAAATGTAAAATATATCAAATTTCCCAGGATGTAAGGGAAATGTAACTTTTGCAATAAAACTTCTGCCTCTGCCTCTCTGTGTTCTACCTGTGAATAATGATTGGAATTACAATAAACAAGCCTAGACACACACACACACACACACACCCACACACACACAAATACATATTACAATGTGGTAAATGTGCACAAAGAGAGAAATAATTTGACAATTACACCTTCATATTTAGACAGCCACACATAAATGCCTGCACACACACATAAATATTATAGTGTCATAATATTATACGATCTATCTGCGGCACGTCCATGGCTAGAACTTTCTGTGACAACATGTGCATCTCTCTCACTGACTACTTCGTCCCGATCAGATTCAGAATTATCAAATAAAGAGTGATCGGACTCCGAGTCCATTAACCTCCAGTACTTCAGCCATATACCTCTGCATTGTCTGTCTGATACATTCTCACTACTCCACTTTTTGAGACGATTGCAATCTGTTTCTCTGATCAAAGAGTTGCGCACTCATTCAGGACATGCGCGCGGGTCTTCCTTACCGTATACCACCTAAAACACGGATACCCGGAAAATTCCGTGTTTGGCGCAGATGCGTTTTTTCATTAAACCCGGAAAATTCCGTGTTTGGCGGGGAAAGAGTTAAGGAGTGAAACATACAGTAACACACACACACACGTTGAGTGTTATTCTTTCATCCCATCGATTGTTTTTTTTTTTCTTTTTTTTTTTCAAAGAAACACTTTAGCACGGCGTCTAAAGATAGGCTTTTTTTTAGTGCCACTTTTCTGAGATCTAAGGTGAACAAAAATCTCTACATGAGAAAGCACTTCTTCCTGCAAAAATCAATCGGACACTTTAACAGCTGACACACGATACCTCAAGCTGATATCCTCAAAAACACATGAGGCTGAAGATACATTTTGAAAGAAAGAAGCTGCCAATGTGAGTGTGTGGATATCAGTTTCGTTATCCTCTGAAACTCCACATCCACATATTAAATAATTTATGTTGTGTATGCAAGTGTGTGTGCTTTGTTTGCTTGGATCTGACACATAAAAGGAATATGTGTGTGCTTGATTGCATGCAACCATTGTGTCAGTCCGTGTGTTGAGTTCAGTCCTAAAGGGATCAGTGTGTGTGTTGGTTGTCAGATTCAGAGATGTGAAAGATCTGAAGATTGAATTATTGATCTTAACTCTTCAGAGATGGTCAGATTGCAACTGTTTTGATTTTCCTTGCTTTTATTTTGTGATCATTTTAATTCCTTTCAGTAAAGTACATTGAATTGCTATAGTGTATGAAATGTGCTGTATAAATAAACTTGCCTTGTTGTAGAAAATGTATGATATTGTGTTTTTTTCTTCTCAAAAGGGACCTATTATCACAGCTTCCTCAGAATGGTCCGAAATTTGGTGACTTTGTTGGTATTTGGTATTTGAACACCCAAACAAATTGGGGACAGGACGTGAATAGTCTAAGTGGTTGTAAAAAAAATAGTCACACTTGAGGTGTTCGGGTCCAAATGGACCCGCATGGAAAATGAATGGGAAATTGGCAAAAAAGTGAAAATACTGAGCTTTTTTGTGCGTAAAATATACAAATCAGCCACGATCTTGAAAAAAAAGCACACAACAGTGAAGGGGTGAATCTATAAAACATCAAGGGTGCAAAACAGACACATCCAGACACACACACACAAACACACTTTTATACACAAACACACCAAAAATTCAGATTATACATGTGTTTTGCATTTTTAAAATGCTCAGTTTGTCCACCAGATGGCATCCATCTCATTTCAAAAATTGCTTTTATGAGGCCTAGGCTTGACTCTAAAATGAAATACAGCTTTTTAAAAAAATTAATATATATTTTTTAAAATATTTTTTTCTATTATGTTCAATGGGGGGAAATTTTGTCATAATTATTGCATTAATACTAATTATATTTTTATTTTATTTTTGAAATTCAAAACACCAAAAAAGAAAAGAAAAAATATTATAAAAAACGTGTAAAAAAAAAAAAAAAAAACATGATTTTTTTTTTTTTAAATATGAATCCCGCCCTTTGGGTCCGTTTGGACCCGGACACCCCGAGTGTGACTCTGAAACGAACAACCCCAGAGGGTTAACATTGCATATAGTATGTTACCTCATGACCTCATCATGATGCATGTTTAAATCAGCAAGTGGTGTCCAGTTATTATATCAGATAAAAAATGGCTATTTGCATTGCAATCAAAAAGTCAAGAAAGAGTCGTTAAAAACCTCAGTGCACCCATACTGCTCATGTAAAAATGGCACTGTGCTTACAAGCCTGCAAAACTAACCACAGTAAGCGCAGCAACAATATAATTAGCGTGACATGGTACGAGTAGTATGGTCACAAGCTATTCTGAACACAGGAGGAGGGAGAGGGACAGTAAGTAGAGGTGTTAATGCAATTTTGATCCGCACAGCAGTCTTCCAGAGAGGCAGATGGGACAGGGGAGACTTGCTCCATAAAGTCCTGTTCCTGTGTGAATCACTGCCCAAACAGCAGGTGATTTGGGTCAGGGGAAGTGACATGCATGTGTGTGTGTGTGAGGCTGTTTATTCAGTTTGTGATGAGGAAAACACACACACACACACACACACACACACACAAAAATGTATATTAAAATAAAAAATTTGCAAATGAGTATTTCTCCTGTATTATACTGATCATGTGTCAGTGTGTACATGTGTGTGTGTGTTAGGCTAGCATGACCTTTCTTAGCTCGAGACATATATTTGAAAAACCCATGACCTTTTGAACAGCCAAGCAACACTAAAACAATCTCAAAAACACCCTTAGTTTATAATGTGGGATACGTAAAAAGCGGTCAATAAAACTTGTGTGCTGCATTTCGTCCTCTGTAGAAAACACTAAATCTGCTCTTTATTTCTAAATTGGTTATGAACCTCTTTAGTCATTCTCGACTTTAATTATCAAGCTCTTCACTCTCATTAACCCAAACCGTGTTATGTCAGGATCCGAAAAACAACACATCACGTGAGCATCAGCCCTCTCGCTCTTCTCGTGACCTCGGGATTACTTGATGTTGACTCCTTTGATCCTCTTCCATTTCTTTTTGATTTTCTTTTTTTGCCACAGGTAAACACGAGTGTCATTGTGCTTTCTTCGCCTCCTGCAACCTTTTAACCTTTTTATGTTGCTTCCCTTTCATATTATACAGCTCTTCTAGTTTCATTTGTATCCATGGCACTTTTGGCTTTGAAGAACCAAGTTGTTCCCATTTTTATGCAAGGCCAAGGCCGATGAAGAGGGGAAGTTCTGTCTTTCTCACAATGGTCAAAATAAAAGGCCTGTAATTTAATATATATGTAAAAAAAAATAATATGCTTTATCTAATCAATAAAATTGTGGCAACATATTACAAGCAATATTATTAATTAAATTGTACAGATTAGAATTAATTAGAATGTTAATTTGATTAACTATTACTCAATTCTAATTTGTTAAATTTAATAAATAATATTGCTTGTAATCTGTTGCCACAATTTTATTGATTAGACAAAGCATATTCATTTTTACAGTGCAGTTTTTCACAAGACTGGGACTTTTATTAGCTAAAAAGAGCAGACACACAACCTCCATCTTCATTGTTTTACTGTTTTTGTTTAAAGGGATACTTCATGATTTAGCATTAAGCTTTGCATTAGTAGAAAACCTGTAGTATTTTTGAATTACCATGCTTTCCACCATCATATCACCCTTAGACAAGAGATTTAGGTTTTTTTTTTTGTCTGGAAAAAATCCTCAGATGACGCAAAAATCGTCATTTGTCGTCATAGTGTCAGCTATCAGAATGGCACTCGTCCCGCTCGCCACAGTAAACATGATGAATGGCGTCTGTATAACGCAAAAGCCGAATCCTGGACATTTCGGGTGATCTCGAAACACATTTTTGGACAGACTCATCACGGAGACTCACTAGTAGCCTAGACTCGTTGTTTAACTACTGCGCTCTGTTACCGGTAGGCGTGGCCTCCTAGGGCAGTGAAGCAAGTGCATTCTGGGAGTTCTTGTTTTTCATCTACATAAGCCAAAAAAAACATTTTCTGGCTTTTCTCAGTCTAGAAAGCTCCAAATGCAAAAATAATTTGCCATTTCTTCTACTTAAATTACTTTACAGAGGTGAAGTATCCCTTTAACAGTTCTAACTAATAAATGAAGACATTACTGTAATAGTTAAATATAGGAATTATAAAACAGATATACTGTTTAACATATCCATTTTAAAAGTTTCTGTATGATGTCTAAGCGGTCAGGTGGTGCAAAACGGAGCTCTCGGAAAATTCAAGTTGTAAATACGAGTTGTACAAGGACAAGAACACACTGTTTTGTCAGATAACAGTGTGAATCGCGTAAATACGGTAATTCCAGCATGGCATGAATACACCTTAACACATTATATTCTAATAAGCATAAAAACATGGACTACACAATACAAAAAATACAAATACAAATAGACTTAATTATGCTTTATCAATATTTTTCAGATTTGAAGAAATTCTTTGTACAATAAAAAAGTGAAATAAACACTTCACGCATTCTTGTTATGTTCTCTACGGTCTCTTCAGTGTGTATGGTGTAGTTTTTGTTGGATTGATTAACTGATTATTGTGTTTGCTC
Source organism: Pimephales promelas (assembly GCF_016745375.1). The sequence continues at coordinate 3,538,968 of NW_024121499.1, read as the reverse complement.
ATTAGCTGATTGCTTGCCTCCCCACACAGGCCTGTTTTACTCTGCTGCAGCCAGAGCCCAAACACTGGCCTTCGTTAAGCCTCGTTAGACTCCTAAACACTCATTAAAGTGCTTTAAATCGCTGTGCGTACGTATCTCTAAAGGCAGACAAAGGTCCTCCTTTAAAGAGAACACACACCAAACCCTGCATGCTATTTTAAGCTAATCTTTCTACACTGCTTTTATCTCCTCCTATCCTCTTCATACTCAGTCATCTTTGATCTACTTAGGAATATCTTCAAGTTGAAAACTGATAGACGCCAGTGATGTGAGAGCCAGAAGTGTGTGTTTGAAAGTCCACAAGTAGAAAACATGGAAATATCCAGGCATACTCATCCGGTTTTATTTCATTAGTTTACCAAGTGTTTTTAAGATCGTTCTCTTTAATGACACTGACACCACATTGCCTGGCTTGGGCAGATGTTGTGCAAACCAATGTTATATTAGTATGATTGGGATACTAGTTTATATTAATATTTTGAATTCATTTTTTATTTTAGTTTAAGTTTTAGTAATTTTGTTGTTTTTGACATTTTATTTTAAGATGTCTATATGATTTTTAAAAATATATTTTTATTTCAGTTTTAGTTATAGTACATCAACTTCAACATCAACAAAATGAGAAATGTTGCATTGGCATTTAGCTGAAATAAAATAAGTTTAAGTTTTATATATTTTACTTTATTCCAAATAATATTTTATTTCAAGCTACAAAAATGTTTAGATTAATTAACTATAATAACCCTACACACACACACACACACACAAGAATTGGATCAAAAATTTCCCACCAGACCAAGATCAATTTCCTACATCTGTCACACACACACACACACTCACACACACACGAGAAGGTTTGTTGGTGAGCACAAGTTTATTTAAAATACATTTCCATATCTCTCTGATATCCTCCTTTAGTTGATGTTATGACAGTCACTATATTGGTTTTCCATCACTGTCAGAGAAAGAAATCAATAGTTTTTAGACTACAAACACAGTAAACTCTGCTGGAAAACCAGAGCAAAGGTGGTGTTTGGTATTAGCTGGTTTGGGCAAGGCACATGACCATCCCTTAAGATCTCCAAACTCAACATGACAGCACTAACTACGTCCAGAAACTTCTCCATCCTTGCCTTAAACTGACCTAGTAAACATATACTGCAGTCTGAATATAATATAAAGAAATATAAAGAAAAGACACCAAGTTGACACAGAGTCTGAGTTGACACCGAGACCAAAGAGAGTCGAGTCCGAGTCGAGACCGAGACCAAAGTGTCGAGTCTGAGTCGAGACCGAGGCCAAAGAGAGTCGAGTCCGAGTCGAGACCAAAGAGAGTTGAGTTCGAGTCGAGATCAAAGAGTCGAGTCCGAGTCGAGACCGAGGCCAAAGAGAGTCGAGTCCAAGTCAAAACCAAGACCAAAGAGAGTCGAGTCCGAGACCAAAGACAGTTGAGTCCGAGTCGAGATCAAAGAGTCGAGTCCGAGTCGAGACAGAGACCAAAGAGAGTTGAGTCCGAGTCGAGATCAAAGAGTCGAGTCCGAGTCGAGACCGAGGCCAAAGAGAGTCGAGTCCGAGTCTAGACCAAAGAGAGTCGAGTCCGAGTCGAGACCAAAAGAGAGTTGAGTTCGAGTCGAGACCAAGGCCAAAGAGAGTCGAGTCTGAGTCAAGACCAAAGAGAGTAGAGTCCAAGTCGAGACCAAGGCCAAAGAGAGTCGAGTCTGAGTCGAGACCAAAAGAGAGTTGAGTTCGAGTCGAGACCGAAACCAAGGAGAGTCGAGTCCGAGACCAAAGAGAGTTGAGTCCGAGTCGAGACCGAGGCCAAAGAGAGTCGAGTCCGAGTCGAGACCGAGACCAAGGAGAATCGAGTCCGAGTTGAGACCAAAGAGAGTCAAGACCAAGACCAAAGAGAGTTGAGTCCGAGTCGAGATCAAAGAGTCGAGTCCGAGTCGACGCCGAGGCCAAAGAGAGTAGAGTCCGAGTCGAGACCGAGGCCGAGGCCAAAGAGAGTCGAGTCCGAGTCGAGACCAAGGAGAGTCGAGTCCGAGTTGAGACCAAAGAGAGTTGAGTCCGAGTCGAGATCAAAGAGTCGAGTCCGAGTCGAGGCCGAGGCCAAAGAGAGTCGAGTACGAGTCGAGATCAAAGAGAGTCGAGTCCAAGCGCATTTAGCCCAGAATACAGCATTGTTTTGTATGTTCAGTAAGTTCTGTCGCTAAACATAAATCATAAAAGCTGTTTTGTGTGTGTACCTTTAGGTTCAGTCTTAGAGTCTTAGACTCAGAGTCGAGTCCGAGTCGAGACCAAAAGAGAGTTGAGTTCGAGTCGAGACCAAGGCCAAAGAGAGTCGAGTCTGAGTCAAGACCAAAGAGAGTAGAGTCCGAGTCGAGACCAAGGCCAAAGAGAGTCGAGTCTGAGTCGAGACCAAAAGAGAGTTGAGTTCGAGTCGAGACCGAAACCAAGGAGAGTCGAGTCCGAGACCAAAGAGAGTTGAGTCCGAGTCGAGACCGAGGCCAAAGAGAGTCAAGTCCGAGTCGAGACCGAGACCAAGGAGAATCGAGTCCGAGTTGAGACCAAAGAGAGTCAAGACCAAGACCAAAGAGAGTTGAGTCCGAGTCGAGATCAAAGAGTCGAGTCCGAGTCGAGGCCGAGGCCAAAGAGAGTAGAGTCCGAGTCGAGACCGAGGCCGAGGCCAAAGAGAGTCGAGTCCGAGTCGAGACCAAGGAGAGTCGAGTCCGAGTCGAGACCAAAGAGAGTCAAGACCAAGACCAAGACCAAAGAGAGTTGAGTCCGAGTCGAGATCAAAGAGTCGAGTCCGAGTCGAGGCCGAGGCCAAAGAGAGTCGAGTACGAGTCGAGATCAAAGAGAGTCGAGTCCAAGCGCATTTAGCCCAGAATACAGCATTGTTTTGTATGTTCAGTAAGTTCTGTCGCTAAACATAAATCATAAAAGCTGTTTTGTGTGTGTACCTTTAGGTTCAGTCTTAAAAATGACAGCGAGAACGCCAAGCGAACCAAAACTAAATTTATCTTTTTCTTTTTTGACCCGGACCAAAATAACTAAGAGAACCAAAGTATAAGAGTGAACACACCCTCAGTTAGCTTGATAAGTGCCTCAAACAACACTAGAAAAATATCTTGCAAAGATTTGATGCCACAAACCTGACAGATCCAACAACGATTAGTTCTAAAGCCATTCAATCAGATTAAAACAAGACATCTCAGCCACCTCTTGCCATTTTTGTGTGCTATTTGCATCAGGCGATCGGCAAACATACTGAAACGTAATTGAAAAATAATGAAAAATGACAGTTGCAGACTAACTGAGCTGGTTGCCCGACTCTTTGATGTGATGTCAACATGTGCTGAAATGGAGACTCTCATTAACTCTTGGAGAAAAAGCACCCGGTTGGCTGTTTAAAGCGGAGGATACTCCCACTGGCTAATGCAGAGCAAAACTCACTTTTAATAGCTGAGAAAACACTGAAAAGGCCAATTAAGCTGAGAGGTTTCACTCTGCCAGAGCTGATGATCAAACGCTCTGCTTAACCTTACTAAACACCAGCCTGACTATCCATTCACCATATTCACATTAACACACACATAATAAGAAGAACCCAGGTGAGCTCCATTTCCATGTAAGCACCAGACAGTTTAGCTCCAGTCCACTGCCTGAAATAGCTTTCCCCAGAGGAGACCTGACTCACCCAAGCCTAACATCTGTGAGAGGACAGACTCGCAGTGAATCTGTTGAGCTCTTCGCCGTACACTGAATATTTACCAGTGAGAAAACCAGTAACTTCACTCGAGTCACACGTGTAATCTTAAGGCAGTCGTCATTATTACTCATAAAATGACAGACCAAACGGAGCGTGTGTATCCCGACAAACTGCACACCGCCAATCATCATGCCAGCAACACTAACGCCTGGCCTGAGTTTATTACAGTCACTTGCATATTGTGCAATCCGCTGGAGAGAACAGAAATAATACAAGAAATATCACGCAATACACTGGAGACAACAAGATAAATAAACAAAGACGACTTATTATATTTAATGCATCTTTGGAGCTTCAGCTGGTGGGTTTTGGTTACACAAATAGTCCAGAAAAGACATTTCTTGCAATAATATCTGCACTATTACATAACCGAGTGCTGTTTGTTTCCTTTTGGACATTATGTGTGTAATTTTGTCTATCTTTTGTCTCGGCTTATGAACAAAACTCCAAAAATAGTTTAAAATATTTTAAAAATTAATAGTTTAACATTTTTTGTGATTAAAATGAATAAATAATTATATTTATTTTGAGTTGGACCATGTATGAAATGTTTAAATGATGTATGTTAAGGTTCAATCGGTGCCATATTTCTATTTCTATTCTTAATTAAACTCATATATATTAAAGATTCACATGTCATTTACATTAGAATGTATTGCACATATATTTTGTATAAAATATTTCTAAACAAAAATAAAAAAATGAAGATTCTGGCTGACAATTTTCTATACACTGCTATTTTTTCACTGCCAAAAAATAATAATAATAATAATAAAATAAATAAAAAATGCTTTTCTTAGTATTTTTGTCTTGTTTCCAGTCCAAATATATATTTTTTTAAATCAAGATGCATTTACTACAAGTAAAATGACCTAAGATATTGTCATGTTTAAAAAAAATAAATAAATAAAATAAAACAGGTACATTTTTGCTTGTTTCCATTTAAATTAAGATTAATTTTCGTACCGAGTGCTGTTTGTTTCCTTTTGGAATTTGTGTAATTTTGTCTGTTTGGCTCATCTTTTGTCTCGGCTTATGAATAAAACTCTAAAAATAGTTTAAAATATCAATTCTGCACATTTTTGCACAGATTTATTTATTTTTTTTTTTTATTATTTTTTTTCTAAAAGATTTATGTGATCCCATTGGCAGACATCATTTAATTTTGATCACAGTCAACCCCCATTTTACTTATAATACATCTTGATAATAAGTCTTGCTGTTGTCGCACTGTTCCATTTCAAAATAATTATTGTCTATTAAAGATTCCATCATACATCAGTTAGTTAATAATGTGTTGAGTGACTTTTCCACACGGGGATTATTTTGCAGCCAGACTGCCTTTCATCAGCCACGGTTCTTAGACAGATATATTGATTTACAGATCAGGAATTAGTCGAAGAACAGTTTCCTTTGAAGCAGCTTTTGGTGCTATTTTTGAGTGTCAGAGTCAAGATATGTTTTAAAGAAGAATAATTACTGGACGAAATATCCCCGGCATTTACTTGGTCTCTCAGAACTGAATGGTTTCAGACAGATCCTGACTGAGAAAGCCTCGAGTGCACTTATGACTGCACATCTACAGTTCTTAAGCGCATATACGTGTGCTTGTTTACCTCACAGAGCTTTCGGTCAAGCAGAGTCAATTAGAGGAGATTGCGCAGTTGTGATCATGAAAAGAAACTTCATTTCAGCCCAAAGCCGAAGCCAGTTTAACTGCTGTGCTGGCGTGCGTGAGTGTATTTGCATTTGAGGATGGATGGATGGACGGATCAATAAATACTTGAGAAGGAGAGGAAAGAGGAATAGACAGAAAGAAAAAAAAGAAGTAGCATGTAAGGTAGCCTAAAAATGGTAAAGTGTGAACAGCCCGATCTTACGAGGTGGCTAATTCATACGACCTCACTCGTACGATTTTTGCTAATTCGTTCATATTTTACGAGTTACCAAATTCGTATGAATGAGCTAGCCCTGACCCCGCCCCTTAACCTACCCATCATGTGGGTTTAGACAAATCATACGAGTGAGGTTGTACGAATTAGCCACACTGTAAAAAATAATTGTGATTTTAACGGTAAACGGTAAAATGCTACAGTGCAAAACTGTTAATTGGTTAACAGAAAGTTTCTGTATATACAGTAAATAACTGTGATAGATCTCATGATAAATTTAATGTAATTTTACTGTAAAATACTGTTAAATTTACAGTTTTAAAAGTGAAAAAGAACAACTCATTGTAATTTACAGTGAAAAAAACGTAAATTGACATTCCCACAATTCCCTGTGTGACACTTCACATTTTATGTATTTTAACTGTTTCTTCTTAGTTTTCTTGTTTTTTTTTTCTAATCAGTTATGTACATTAGAGTTTTATGTTACATTTAATGTCGTTAAATTAATGTTTATTACATTTTTTTAATTTCATGTGTGTTACCATGATGGCATTTTATGTTTGTGTGAATGACACTGTGCAGTTTCTATAAAATGTGTAATATCAGATAAATGGAACACGGTTTATTACCGTAAATTTTAAGTCTGTAAAACCAAAAACATTTTTTTTGACGGTAAAGTCCTGGCAACCACAGCTGCTGTTTTTTACCGTAAAAATGACGGTTGTATTTTACACTCTCAGAAAAAAAGGGACAAAAGCTGTCACTGGGGCTGTACCTTTTCAAAAGGTACACTTTTGTACCCAAAGGCTGCATATTGGTACCTTAGTGGTACATATTAGCACCTAAAATGTACATAATACAACCTAAAATGTACTAACACCTAAAATGTACTTTTTAGCACCTAAAATGTACATATTAGGACCTACAGTAAAATGGACATATTAGCACAAAATGTACATATTTGGACCTACAGTAAAATGGACATATTAGCTCCTGAAATGTACATATTAACACTTATAAATGTACATATTAGCACCTAAAATGAACATATTAACACCTGAATGTACTTATAAGCACCTAAAATGTACATATTAGGACCTAGAGTAAAATGGACATATTGTCTCCTGAAATGTACATATAAACACTTATAAATGTACATATTAGCACCTAAAACTTACATATTAGCTCCTGAAATTTACATATTAACACTTATAAACATATTAAAACTTATAAATGTACATATTAGCACCTAAAATGTACATATTAACACTTATAAATGTACATATTATTACCTAAATTGTAGATATTAACACCTAAAATGTACTTATTAGCACCTAAAATGTACATATTAGCATTAAAAATTTACTTATTAGCACCTAAAATGTACATATTAACACCTAAAATGGACAAAAGTTTACCTTTTGAAAAGGTACAGCCCCAGTGACAGCTTTTGTTCCTTTTTTCTGAGAGTGCAGTGCACCTTTTAATCACTTGTTCAAATTGGTCGTAAGATAGCGTTGGTGTGAAGGGAAAATGGCTCTTGCTCTCTAGGTCTTTGTCTTATCAGTATGTTGATAATAGAAGGGAGAACGTGACCTTAAGAATCACACACACACACACACACACACACACACACACACACACACACACACACACACACACACACACACACACACACACACACACACACACACACACACAGAGAGATTAGCATATGGTGACAGCCATAGCTTCTTGACTGATGGCCAGTCCGACAGTAAATTCTGCTGTCAGATGACACTCTTCAAACCAGTGCCAATGATTGATATCCACAGAGATATATCTGTGTGTACACGTGAGATTTGTGTCTGTGCATTATGTGTACGGTTCTGACAGCTCAATCCATCATGCAGACCATCCATCTATTACACTATAATAAGACATAAATAAACACATTATAACGGCGCTCTCGAGGTGTCTGTAAACATGATATGATAATGTATGCTGGTAACATGAGTAAATGGGTCTCTGTAGACGTTAAACCTCTCAACGAGTTTTCATACTTTGTTTCGATTGCTTGGTCTGTACTTGGACCGAGATCAATCCCATCCCTCTCCGTCTGCGGTTTCTCTTTTGAGTCGGTACGTTTATGAATATAAGTTCACTTCTGCGATTGAGCTACTGTGAGCGTCTGGGGTTTACATAAACTTCACCCAAGCATTCAATCTGTTCAATGCGAGAGTTACACACACAACATCAAACTAATTAAACTCGAATGTGAAAGCAAGTAGCATTGAACTGTAGTGTACACTACAGTTCAAAAGTCTGGGGTCAGTAATATTTCTTTTTTTAAAAAGAAATGATATATTTTTTCCATTAAAATTGATCAAGTAAGAGTGAAAACAAATATAAATGTTGTTCTTTTGAACTTTCTATGAATCAAAGAATCCAGATTTGTTTTTAATCATGGTTTCCACATGAACATGAAGCAGCACAACTGTTTTCAACATTGATAATTGAGCAGCAAATCATCATATTAGACTGGAAATATAAATATAACTGGCTAAATTACATTTGACAATAGAAAACTTATTGAAATGTGTAATAACATTTCATAATATTACTACACTGTAAAAAAATATCGATGGTTTAACTTAAAAAACCTGGTTGCCTTAAAATGTTAAGTTCATTGAACTGGAAAAAGTGAGTTAATACAATGAAGGAGATTAATTTAACCATCAGAAACTCAAAATTATATGTTATCTGAACTAAATAAATTATTTAAGTTGATTTGATAAAAGAAATTTTTTTTTGATTACTACACTGTAAAAAAATATTGTTGGTTTACCTTAAAAAAGTAAGTAACCTGGTTGCCTTAAAATTCATCATCCATCAGAAACTCAAAATAATAAGTTATCTCAACTAAATAAATTATTATAAAGTTGATTTGACAAAAGAAAATATGTTGTGATAACAAATCTTGAAAATATTTTTTACAGTCTATTTCTGATTAAATAATTGCAGCCTTGGTGAGCAGAATATAAGTTTTTTTTTTTTTGCAATATTAAAGGTGTGCAATAGTATGTCTTTAATTTTAATAAAGGAAAACATCTTGTGATCCAGTTATTCACGAGGCAGGATTGTGGGCAAAAATAGAGGAAGGTGCAACATCCGTAGAGTCTGAGCTATTTTGGGACGACTGAGTCATAGTCGGTGTACAAACTACAAGGTGACAACGTGTATAGTGGTTCTCGAAGTGTTAGGTACATTGTGTGTGAGTGCGTGTGGATATGAATGCTTTCAGGATTGAAAATGCGTGTGTGTACTATGCTTGGCTGGCAGGAGTAAGCTTGTTTTATTTAGGAGCAAGCTGATTCTTAACGTGCAGCGCTTAGATGTGTGTGTGTGTGTGTGTGTGTGTGTGTGTGTGAGTCTATAAATATTATACAAAGAGATGCTGTAGGGTTCGCAGCTCTGTCTTTGCTGTGCAGCTCTTCTCTGATGCATGTGTATCCAAAAGCGTAAAGCACGTGTCTGATATTTAATGAGAAAGCTCTGATATAGACATGTATATCCAGGCATGATGGATAGGCTGAAAGTGTGTAACAGATGGAGACACCTAGAGAGAGACAATAAGGGGTAAAAATTGAAGTCTGAAATCCAATCTCTTGGTTTACACACACACTCGCTGCTGAGAGATTCACTTTTTGAATGATTCGAGGAGATTTTTCATGAAAAATCTTCTCGAATCATTCAAACAGTGAATCAAACGCAAAGACCCAAAAGATCAATATGCACTCAAACTAATTACACAACGATGGAGAAGTCCATGTGAGGTTTAAAAACGTCACGCATATCCCTCCCCTCAGCTGTGATATTCTCTGACTGCACACTTTCATTAGCAAGATGCAGAAGTCAAATATGCATTTTCACTTCACCGTTCCCTGCATGCTAAACAGATTACAGATTTATTAACAAGTTTACAGGTACAAATGAGGTTGTGTTCTTACGTTTTAGGCAAGAATGTGTCAGCTCAACTTTCAGTGTCGTTCTGTCAAACCTTACAAAACGTTACATTCTGTAACATTTTCCAAGAAGCCTTAGTCAAATGAGAACCGTTCTATTGGTTTGAGCGTCTCTATCAGCCTGACACAGCATCATTGGACTAACCAATGACGTGAGTTTGGGGGCGGGATCATTTTCATGTCCAACCAACAGCAGAGAGGTGGAGTAGTTGAGAAACCCATTTGAAAACAATCATTACTCTTGCAATTTTGTGTGGTCACTTTAGCTTTAAGAAGGAAAAAACACATACAATACACTGTATTTAAAAATAATAGATTGTTTATTTTTTCCAGTGGATCACAATTTGGATTCAAGGTATATTATAAATTATTAAAAATAGTTGAGGCATATTTTCTATTCAATCATGGAAAAAAATAATATTTAATCAAGATTATTATTCATATAAGTAAATAAATGTATGCGATAATTAAACACGAAAAATTACAATTAAATATTATTAATATATTCACACATATATATATATATATATATATATTAGGGCTGTGCAAAAATTAATTGCGATTAATCCCATCCAAAATAAAAGTATGTTTACATAATGTAATTGTGTGTGCTGTATATAATTATTTTGTATATATAAATACACGCACATGCATGTATATATTTCAGAAAATGTGTTATTCATATGTAAAATATTTATATATATATATATATATATATATATATACAGAATTTAAGCGCAAATAATTCTTAAATATATACATGCATGCATAGGTATTTATATATACAAAATAATTATATACAGCACAAACAAATATATTATGTAAACGCAGACTTTTATTTTGGAAGCGATTAATCGCAATTAATTTTTGTATACCAAAAATTTTGCGATTTTGTAATCGCAATTAAATAATAAAAAAATAATAATAATAATTTTAAGGACTTGCAACTTTTCAAACTTTAAAACATTTGAGTACTTTTGAGTACACACCCTGTTTTTATTTAATATTACAACAACTTTTAACACAACATCGATATGATTCCACGAGCCACCATGACGACTGCTTCTCCAAATACTGCTGAAAGTGAAGTGAAGCATCATTAAAAGGCAACACAGGTTTGATTTTGCAGCTAATGAGAGTGAGAACGGCTGCTGATTTCTGCATGAGGCTTTTCTACACATGATGGAGATGGTGTCAGGGGAGATTGATTTTTTACACGGTCTCTCACACACATAAAAAAAGGGACAGACATCTACAACACAACATAACTACTGATGTTTACTGAGCCAAGATTTTTACAATAGCTGAGGTAAAAGCTGGAAAACACAAACAGGAAGACTCAAATGCCATGGAAATAAAAGAGCCTTTTAGATGCTGAGAAACATTTATAAACAGTAACTTAGTGAAAATAGCTTTAAATGTCGTCCAAACGAGGCAGGAAGTTGAGGGACCCGAAACAGCAGGAGGCAGAAAAACAAAACCAGTGCAGAAAATGGGTGGAACATGACACAATTTTAACAGCTTTGTGGCAAACAGGGCGAGGCCGAGAGCTGTGGGAAATGGTGTGAGTGTTAATGAGTCTCACCGAGGAGCTAAAGAAGGATAAAAGGAGGAGTGACGACAGACCAGGCCTGGACTTTTTATGTGGCGTTTTTTATATGCGGCAGTCCGCTTAACTTTCGTTTCGTTGTTTGTTTATATTATGATTAAAACTTTACGGTGAATGTTCGCCAGTTCCCCCTCTTCTTCCCTGAGCCTTGACAAGCTCTTTTTCAAGATCTCGACCAGACAAAGATTCACAGAGTGAGCTAACAGCCAATCCAGAAAGCAAACAAAGGTATTTGGTTATGAAAACGATGTTCAAACCCAGACAACAATTCAACTACTAGCTAGGAAAATTCTAGTGTGTATAACTTAAAGAGAACTCTTCAGTAGCATCAACTACTATACACATACTAGCAAATATAAATATATGTATGCAATAACCCTAAACCAAACACTATTCCTAACCCTTATTACTCGGTACTTAAATTTATATTTATTTATTATATTTATTTATTATTTATAAATTTATAAGGACACTTTAAAATTAAAGTGCAACCCAAACTGTACAGAAATCCAGATCTAAACCAACACAGATATTGATTTGCGTGTTATTTTTCTAATGTAGTGCTCCACTCAAAATGAAGTGTTCATGCTTCAAACAAGAAAAATAAACATGTTTTCCCTTTGAATTAAGTTTTTTTTTCTTCCAGATCATTTTTCATAAACTCACTTAATTTTGATAACTTCAAGACTTGATACCTTATGTCATTTGGTTTCTCAAGTAAATGTGTCTTGATTAAAGAATATCTGAGTAAGAACATCTTTTTTTCTTCGTTTTTGCAGTGTGCATAATTAGGCAATTTAATCTTTTATTTATTTATTATTAAAATAATTATTTTCAGTAATGTATTATTAATTCAAATATTTATAAAATCACCATTTATCTCTACTTTTCTGTGAAGGACCCTTGTCATGCTTCCCTAAGAATTTGCTTTAGAAGTTTTTCGGAACAGAGCCGATGTGTTCACATTTCTATGAAGGAAAATAAATGCCATCCGACCATATTTCCATGCTCACGTGCAAAGGAGACATACGCGTTTTCATCTTTCTTACACACACAGAGCAGCCGACAGAAGGAATCAAGTTTTTACTTTCAGAAATCTGACTAATCATCATGCAAATTAAACCTCACAGTCTGTGAATTAGACACACTGTGCAATTACAGACAATTATTACTGGAGCAGTCACAAGCGTTTAATTATCATCAGAACAGAGAGAGCGAGAGAGGACCAACTGATGCTCTGGATGTTGGCATTTCAGTTTGAAGAAGAGGAAGAGAAAAGGATGGAAAACAGGAAAGTTCTCATTTGGCAGGGCGATACAGCAATCACTCATGAGGATGAGAAGAGCGAGGAACGGAGACTGTGAGATAGACGAGGGACAGATAGACGAGGAAAGACATCTGCTCCCAAGGGGAGATTGGGAAAAATCAGGTAGTCTTCACTCCCATCTGCTGATGTTTTTCTGGCCTATTTCTTCTCTTTTTTTTATCCGTCTCTCCTTACGCCTTTCTTTGAACTCACATAATATTATACGTTTATCTTATTCTAGGCCTATTAAACCAGCGGCTAAATTGAAATTTTCAGAGGCCTGCCTGGGGTTTCAGTTTAATTACTGCAACCTAAAAAAAATGATGTAAACTGTATTAGACACAGTAGGGAAATCAAATTGAGGTCAAATATGGTTTCTTAGGGGTTTGCAGAAAAAAAGTGCATTATATCGATAGATTCAGTTGAACTTTATGAATGATAATAAGGGCTGGGTGATAAATATATATGAAATTGAATTTATTTAATATATAAAATAAGACTAAAATAAGACATGGATGGATGGTGTAAGATCATGGATGGATGGATGGATGGATGGTGTAAGATCATGGATGGATGGATTGGTAGATCACGGATGGATGGATTGGTAGACCATGGATGGATGGTGTAAGATCACATTCGAATGGATTGGTAGATCACGGATGGATGGTGTAAGATCACGGATGGATGGATTGGTAGATCACGGATGGATGGTGTAAGATCACGGATGGATGGATTGGTAGATCACGGATGGATGGATGGTGTAAGATCATGGATGGATGGATTGGTAGATCATGGATGGATGGTGTAAGATCACGGATGGATGGATTGGTAGATCATGGATGGATGGTGTAAGATCACGGATGGATGGATTGGTAGATCACAGATGAATGCTGTAAGATCATGGATGGATGGATTGGTAGATCACGGATGGATGGTGTAAGATCATGGATGGAGATTGTAAGATAATAGATAAATGGATTGATGGATCACGGATGGATGGATACTATAAGATCATGGATGGACGGATTGATAGATCACAGATGAATGCTGTAAGATCATGGATGGATTGATGGATATTGTAAGATCACGGATGGGTGGATTAGTAGATCATGGATGGATGGTGTAAGATCATGGATAGATGGATTGATAGATCACGGATGAGTGCTGTAAGATCATGGATGGATGGATATTGTAAGATTTCGGATGGATGGATGGATATTGCAAGATCACGGGTGGATGGTGTAAGATCACAGATGGATGGATTGGTAGATCACGGATGGATGGTGTAAAATCATGGATGGATTGTGTATGATCATGGATGGATTGATAGATCACGGATGGATGGTCTTAGATCACGGATGGATGGATTGGTAGATCAAGGATGGATGGTGTAAAATCATGGATGGATTGGTAGATCACGGATGGATGGCGTAAAATCATGGATGGATTGGTAGATCACGGATGGATTGGTAGATCACGGAAGGATGGATTGGTAGATCACGGATGAATGGTCTTAGATCACGGATGGATGGATTGGTAGATCAAGGATGGATGGTGTAAGATCACGGATGGATGGATGGATGGATGGATATTATAAGATCACGGATGATGTAAGATCATGGATGGATGGATTGATAGATTACGGATGGATGGTGTAAAATCACGGATGGATGGATTGGTAGATCACGGATGGATGGTGTAAGATCACGGATGGATGGATTGGTAGATCACGGATGGATGGTGTAAGATCACGGATGGATGGATGGATGGATATTATAAGATCACGGATGATGTAAGATCATGGATGGATGGATTGATAGATTACAGATGGATGGTGTAAGATCACGGATGGATGGATTGGTAGATCACGGATGGATGGTGTAAGATCACGGATGGATGGATTGGTAGATCACGGATGGATGGTGTAAGATCACGGATGGATGGATTGGTAGATCACGGATGGATGGTGTAAGATCACGGATGGATGGTGTAAGATCCATGTCAGATGGATGGATATAATAAGATAAGTATTAATTGTTTTTATATGTATTTTGTTCTGACTCTACTATATTTCCCAAGCTGAAGAAATGCTAAATGGCTAAACGAGTTGATTACAGTAAAGAGGGGGTCAATTGACTTGTTTTAGTTAATAAAATGGCCAACGAAAAGCAAAACCAGTCGAGAAGCTCAGAAATGGAGGACACATGGTAGAGTTAAATCCCTGCAGAATGGGTCCAAAAAACAGGTTTTGTATTATTCACACACACACACACACACACACACACACACACACACACACACACACACACACACACACATAAACCTGTACTCCCAAGAGTGCTTATGAGGGCGAAATGACTGTCACAAACTCTCGTCCATCTCCCAGACCTCATATATAACCTTTCCTTGCTTTTCTCAAGCCTTTTCCACAGGTGCATTTTTGGCCATGCTCTCGGACTGAGGCACTTTACTCTGTGTGTGTGTGCGAGCATGAGAGTGATGAAAGAATATTTGCTGATGTTCTGAATCAGGAGATGGATGTAAGGGCTTGAAAACATAAAGAGCCAAGGCTTTCATTGCTGATGGCAAAGGCACAGACATTTCCAGAAACTTCATTTACTTCCAATCTGCTTAGCAGAGAGGGAAATATTGGCTGTGCATTGAACAGTCTGTGCCGAGAATGTTCTGCTGTGATCATCAATCTTGCCCTTCAAGAACAGGTGTGAGCTATGCCCTTTTTTGTGTGTTTGCTCTAATAATGCCTGTGGTCAGGATTTGAGTTCGGACAGCTGGCCAAGATGGGCTTAAAAACCAGTCTTGCTCTCGGCACTGTAGAAACACACTCTAATGCAATAATGCATTTCTATACCTGAGGTGCATCTTGTCCCCTGAGCACCTCATTTATCTCCTTAAAGGGATAGTTCACCTAAAATGAAAATTCTGTCATCATTTATATGAAAAACTGTCATACAGGTCCAGTTCCTTTCTTTCTTCCCTAGAACATAAACAAATATTGAATTTATTTTGAGACATGTTGAGAGTTCAGTGGTCACTAAAACATATCCGTAATGACCAAATAAATGAGAATGACAAATGGACACAGTAAAGAGCAATAACACAAACATGAACTATATTAATATGAACTCATTTTAGGGGGCAAATGTACATTTTTCTATGTTAAATGTTTAAAGTTTTTCAAATTTAAGGAAACATTACAGAAAATACATTACTTACTTGATCCAATACTTTTGATTATAATTTAATATGCAATATATTTACTATATTTGCCTTTTGTGTGAGTTTGCTCTAAACAGGCAAAATAATTCATCTGAACTATTTTATTGATAATGTATTTGAATATTACTGCATTTAAGGCAACTAAATGTGTAATGACAACATATGTTTTAAATTCCTTTAACTCATTAAAATATGTTAAAGGAGTACCTCACTTAAAAAAAAAAAAACTTTTGCTGATAATTTACTCACCCCCTGATAATTTACTCACCATGTCATTCAAATTAAGGTTTTTGATGAAAACATTCCAGGATTTTCTCCATATAATGGACTTCAATGGGAACCAAACGGTTCAAAGTCCAAAAGACAGTTTCAGTGCAAACTGCAAACTGTTCAAAGGGCTTTAAATGATTACAGACGATGAATAAGGTTCTTATCAAGCGAAACGATCGCTCATTTAAAATAAAAAACAAATTGAGTTTTATAAGCTCAAATGGTCGCCTTGCTCTGTTCTGTAATGCACGTTTGTGACTCTCCTGTTCGAACTCGTTTATCAAAATGAGCGAATTAAAATGAACGAACGAAATGAGTTGACTCGGAAAAAGATTTGTTCATTCTGATTTTTTTTAAATGAGCAATTGTTTCACTTGATAAGACCCTTATTCATCGTCTGAAATCGTTTAAAGCCCTTTGAACAGTTTGCACTGAAACTGTCTTTTGGACCTTGAACCGTTTGGTTCCCATTGAATCCATTATATGGAAAATCCTGGAACGTTTTCATCAAAAACCTTAATTTCTTTTCGACTGAAGAAAGAAAGACATGGACATCTTGGATGACATTGGGGTGAGTAAACTATCAGCAAAAGTTTTTTTTTTAAAGTGAACTACTCCTTTAAGTCAGTGTAATGTGATTTAAGTTGAAAAGACTTAAACATCTAAGTTGATTGTACTTAAAAAAAATTCACACATCTACCACATCACATTACATCTACCTTCACGTCGAGTGGTAACTGGCAATAACATTATGATAAATGTCTATATTGGCCGCCAAGACTAACTGTTCTCTCTTTGCAAGTGTAAAAAAGATCTTCTCTCTAATTTCAAGTTCCCATTACTTGACTCTTTGCTAAGTCAAAATGAGAAGAAGGAAAACGAGTCTGTGTGTAGAGGCATATGACTGAGCAGGAAGAGAAATCAATTTCATCGACAAGAGAGGGCGACACGTTAATCAGTATGGTTTCGATTAACAAAATATTCCTCAAAGAAACAACGCTGATCACCTAGTAAACAAACCTGGAAAAGGTCAATGTGTAATTGATAACAAGAGCACTGGAGACTCTATAGATACACAGTTAATATTTCAAATGCAAGGCAATGCAGACGACTCATGTTACACACTTCTGTCATCAAACTCTTAGCTTCAAGTTTCTGGACATTTCTAGAGGTCAACGTTTGTTGTTTTCATTTCCAACAGCAAATGGAATAAATCCAACACTGAGAAATTCAAAGGAAACATGAAAAGCCCTTAATAACAGAAAAGATCATCTCATTTTCTATTCGACTTATAACGCCAATTCAATCAAAACCTGATTATGACATTTTTGTAAGTGTAAACAGAGCAAATAACACTCAAAATGTTTTCCAGTATAGGAACTGACTGGAAGCTTTGTGTCACGGTTATGTTCAGTTCAGCCCAGCTCACACTACAGGATTTTAAGCCCGAATCATTGAGCTCACCGATACGTCTGGCGATGAACGCTCGCCAATCTGTTAGTAAAGCCAACAACGCACCAAAGACGCTCGCAGACGCTTCGCCGAGCCCAGAAAAATATCTAGCATGCTAGATATCCAGAGCCGTCACACGACTCAACCTCAGTGATGTCATGAGCTACAGCCAATCAGAGCAAGGAATGGGTTGAGGTCAGCGGGTAAATTTTATTTTTTATTTTTTTCGCAGAGCAAATCATATGCAAATCACCTACATAATTTAGGGTGTAGTATAAGTAGTCAAACTGGGACGCAGCGAGTCTGTCCGGTCATGTTTCAATAAGTGTGTGTCTCCTGCTTCCTGTTTGAATTTGTACATATTTGGATTCTTATATATAGCCTTGTATTGGAAGTTTATTTATTTTTTCTTATTCATCAGTCACACGTTACAGTTACACTTTTTACTTAATTTTTTAGTTTAAAAAAAGTAAATTTCCGACGTTTTGTGACAACATCGGAGCATGAAGTAAGTTGTCACAATGTAACCTGTCAGTGTCAATAAACCAGCAATAGCTGATTTTGAACTGTGAAGCAATTATGGGTTTTTGAATTAGATAACCACAAAAACTTAAAATATACTGAAATATACCTCGTCAGCTCAATTTTTTTCATTATATATTTTGAATTAGTTTTTATTTAATATTTTCAATTTTCATTTTAGTTAAGGTTTTAATCGTTTTTTATTTTTTTTATTTTTTACAATTTTATTATTTTTAAAAAAATATGTGTAGTCTTTCTTTCTTAGTTTGTTATTTTAGTACATCAAGTTAAACTAAATGAAAATGTGACATCTTGCTATAGCAAATATAGAAATAAAATAAAAGGATAAAACTTTAACTTATTTTATCGGTTAATGTTTTTATTTCAAGTAACAATTTTAATGGTTTTAGATTTAGTTAAAATAACCCTGTGACAACTTT